>QVOA01003604.1:0-17402 GCA_014825685.1 Pseudomyrmex cubaensis | reverse complement strand
CATTGTTACTATTATTTTTCTCTGTTATTTCTGCGCTTGAGGGGAATCTTCCCAGAGCGCATTATAAATAAAGCCTCAATCAATCAATCTCTCTCTCTCTCTCTCTCTCTATCTTTTCTCCTTTCTTCCTTTTCCCATCGTTCGCTTTCGGAAAATTATGGATTCCGCCGATTTAATTTGATTCAGAAGTTTCGCATCGCGCGCGGCGGCACAATTAGTTTACCTCGTTATCCCCATAATATAATGAGCTAAGTTTGCGAGCAGTCGATCACGCTCGGGCTACGAAAGTCATTCAGCGAGAGAGCGAGAACGACCAAGAATTTCACAACCGTCATTCTCACAGACGATGGAACGGTCGTTAATTTTGCACGTGCGCCACACCCGGACAAGCGATGTGATTATACACCGTCAATCTTTACTTTAGAAAACATTCAAAGAAAGTAATCCCAACGACGAAAAACAAACCGGATTTTTATCTCAAAAAAAAAAGAAAAGAAAGAACGCGCTCGCTAAAAACTAGTGTTTTAAACTACACAAATATACACGACAACAGAACTAGCAGATTAAACCGAATTAACCCTTTCTTTGCTTTGAAATAAAATCTCTTTGTGCAATATTATCCGTATCTCGGTGTAACAGTATATCGCAGACACTTGACGCCGGCGAATACCGCATTGCACATCTCTCTCTCCTCTCTCTATCGGCCTTGCGCGATGATGCAATTCTCGTTTGCGATCGAATACGTAATCGTAAGGAAGGGTACGCCGGGGGGGTGTGGTGTTTTGTGAGATTGACTTTATAAATAAAAGCGGCAAGAGAGAGAGAGAGAGAGAGAGAGAGAAAGCGCGGACGCGATCTCCGCGACACGGCCTCGCGTATCTAATATCGCCGTAAATGCAACTGTTTTGTATGCTAATTGACTCATATACATACATATGCTACTCTGCCCGCATCGCTGCCCGCTAAATAGATAGAACCTGATGCGCCGAGGGTGCATAACGGCGCTCCGCCTGGATGTACTCTCGTGCGGAGACACGACAAGCGCGCCAGCGGAGCCCATTTGTGTCCGGCAGCTTGTAACTCCGTGTCAACCTTGCATCCACATCCTCCCGCCAGGATGTCAAGCCAGATATACAATTTGTTGGCGTCGCGACGCGAGGGAGAGAAAGAGAGAGAGTGTCTGAAGGAGAAGCGCGTACGTACGTATGTCAGTCCGCAAGTACGACGCTATTTGCGTCGTATCGAACATACGTTACTCTGATATCGGGCGTGTAATCGCCAAATAACTCAGGACAGACTAATTAGTTGTTGTTACGTCATTAGACGACACTGCGCCTGCACGTAAATATGCAGCTTTAGTTTATAAATAAAGTATTGAAAAGCATCGAATGATATTTTTCGCGTACTATTTTTTTCTTTTGCCTCACGTGAAAATATTTTAAAGAACGTAGACATTCATGTTGCTTTATAGCGGTTCGGGTACTGTGTTACACATATACGCGCATATACAGATAGGAAACGCCACGAGTGCTTTCCAGCAGGATGTGACTCGCAAAACGCATCGCGAACAAGTCGCAACCGTCGTGTGCCGAATGCAGTTCGCTTTTACCGGAGCTCCGCTGTCGCAACTCGATGTCGATGTTGTTGCATTTCTGTTTTCATAAATGCATCCAAAACGTCAAACATACCGTACGCGTCGTTTACAGCCGCAGTAAGTTAGGAAAGACGAGCGCGAGAGTGTTGACTAAATAAACTATACTTCTCTCTCCCCTGACATTTCCACGGTCGCGAATTCCAGAAACTATATACATATATACATAGCCGCACTACAAGTTTCCCATTTCATTTACAACTCGGCCAGTATTTGATCTTAACTTCAACCGAAATAAATAACCGCTTTTGAATTATTTTACACACATATTCAAGAATGCAACAAAAATATATATATCGTTTTCGCGCACCGAGTTAATTTTTTTTTTTTTTTTTTTTTTTTTTTTTTACTGTCTTTCACGACTCTTTGGAAAAGATATTTGCAAACACGTGTGTGACTAATCGACGATGATTGATTTGTTTGACGAATTATCCGATTTATTATTTTTGAAAATAAAATACGTAATATTATGCCGAATTAACGGTATCTCGTTTACCTCATGTGGAATTTATTTAAATAGACCGTTCTCTCGGCAGTTATATGCCGTGTTCGTTTACATATTCAGCAGTAATGGTAACTATTTGGCCGAAAACTGAATCAGCGTGTTGCTGTTACGGCCGCCGGCGATAGCATTACGCGCCGAAAACGAATCATAGTTTATTTATCATTAAAAACAGCCGCATCGTTTGGTAATTCCAAGATCACTCGTCTATGCGATTTGCCGAAGCGAAAATTAAGTCGTATAATAACACGATGTACAAAGGCAAGTGCTGCCGTGAAGAGAGAACTCGTGATTATATTTCTTCATTTTTGCAAAAGGGCGTTCCGACCTCCTGTACAGTGGCTGAAATAAGTTTATATAACACTGTTAAGTTAAAAATATCTCGCATGTATCTGGGACATTAATCAAATTAATGTGTAGTAATTAACGAAATAGATCTTCACTACAGAGCCACGTTGCGCCTCAAGTTCTCAGGTGTTCGCATTTTCTTCTAGAAAAAAAATGCAATTACGGAGCTGTTATTACAATATTTTTCTAATTAAATTTAAAGAGAATTTAAATCAACATGTTTTTTGTAACTACAAAGTTAGAAAATAATTAGTAACAGAGAAAGAGAGAAAGAAAGAGAGAGAGAGAGAGAAAGAGATAGAGATAGCCCGTAAACTCTCTTCTCGCCTATTCGGCGAGATGTAATGCATTCTATTGTGCCATTAGACGTCAGTGAACTCGAGCGGGAGCAAAGCGAGCGTGTCAGCACGACGAAGTCGCCTCATTTTACATCCCAATAAACCGGTATTAGCCGCCGCAATAAATACTCGACGCGCATTGTTTGCGCCGATAGCAGCTTCATCCGTTTGCCGATTAAAGCCGACGTATAATTCTTGAATAATTCGAAATGAACTGGCGATTATCTACGATTAGTTGCGCTAACGCATGTTATAAGCGGAAGAGAGAGAGAGACGCAGAGAGCGAACCAATTCATATATTAATTTATTGCGAAATACACGCGAATACAAAGAACCGCTTAATCCATAATAATATCACGTGCAGTATATACGTCCAAGAACTTCCGAGAGTTGTGCGATTAGCGAGCGCGCCGTTTACGCGGCTTATGCCGAATCGTTCCGTGTACGGAACCGGATTTTATTGGCGCGCGCTTTATAAGGTTCAAAGGCCGTGGAAACTCGGCTCCCATCATTATCGGTGCTCGTCACGAACGGACATCGTCGTCTTTGATCGCATCCGGATTGACCCGTTCGGCGGAGTTTCACCTACGACCCACGTTGACTTCGCTCCCTGAATCGCTTTTAACGATCGTCGTAAAGACCGATCGAAATTTTATAGAACAGGCTGATAATGGCCAACTCTTCAATCCGATTTCCGGTATTACTCAATTCGCCTTGAAATTTCAAGCAGCTTCCGAGCATCGCGCGCGAGAGTATACACGTTCCATTAAGATAGAATATTAATCGCCACTACAACCGATCGTATCACGGCGAAATAGAATCTCTCTCTCTCTCTCTCTCACGCGCGCGCGCGCATCGTCGTGTTCTTTCGCGTTTGCAAATGTAATTTGCATCCCAGTCTGTTTGAGCTCACGCGATTTTCCTAATTGTGCAGCTGCTAATGAGAGCGCGAAGATACGCATGCGCGCAGAGACTCTCATCGAGAAATATATATATAATATAAAAATATAGACCGGTGATTCTAATTCAGAAACATCGGTGGATTTCTAATTCGAAGAGCGGTTAAACGTCGATCAACGTGCAGCCACGCTCCATCAACGGACCGCGCGTCTGACCACAGCGTTCGGGTTACTACTGCCGCGTCGTCCCTTCGGTCGTTCGGGGCCCGCAGCTGGCTCTGATAAAAGTACTCTATAAAACACCATAATGGCTCTGTAACTGCATCGATGCGTGGAAGCGGAATGGAGCGACGCGAGTCAAGTACCACTGATGCGCAACGTTTCTGCCTTTTCCGCGTCATTATGGTAATACGGGGGCTTTATTCGTTACGCGCGCTATTTCCCGACCGCGCCGTCCGGATATATATACATATATATCGGACGTCTGTTTTGTCTGTATATGTATTTAGTCAGTTGATTTTAGCTACGGCTGGTTGTTGACATATATATGTATACTCTTTCCTCGAATTAAATTAACTTTAATTAATTTATACGCGAACTAGAGACGAAGAAAATATTTATATTGGATATACACAGCGCGATGAAGTGTGTAATTAATGTAAGAAAAGTGAGTTATATAAATAACAGATAGTTGATTACCTTTCGTCTTTCCCTTTTCCCCCGTTCTCTTGAGTTTATTAAAATACGTTTGCTCTGGCCCTGTCTGTTTTCTAAGAAAATCCACGTCCGTGCGCGCGCGCACACAGAGATAGCGGTAGAACATAACGTTCCTCCTATCGTATTTCTCTGACTATTGTGTTTGCGCGGATTGTGTTTGATCAGACCGCGCGATACGCACGCGTTACCCTTCCGCGCCAGTTCTCGGGAAGCGCGAGAGTGTATATCGCGCCGGCACGAAGGCACGTTCATAACGCGTATACGCAATCGCAATTAACGTTAACACCTGGCAAACGTCTATCCGGCGAAAGATCTCGCGCGGAGTGCCGCGCCTCAACTCGGGGGATCGTTAAACGTTCCTAACGGAATTTAAACTTTGTTCAAGCCGCCTCTTCCCGCGGCACGGGCGCGCCGCGCGCTACACGTCGACAAAGCGCGTCGGTGTAAACAACCAACTCCCTAATTACCCACATCTGCAGCCGGCGGGCGCTGCGTGATTCTCTTCTCCGATAATCTGGCCTGCAACATATATATGTACGTAGCAGCGTCGACCGAATCGACGCCGGACTTTGTGTGTACACGCCGGAGTGTATTGCGAATCTCGATCGAGAGTTCTGAGAAAGGACGAAGGGATATATTCGGACTCATAGAAGTCTCTTTGACAGACAGCGAGTCTTCTCGCGAGCAATTGGGCTGAGTGACGATCGCAGACGTAGTTTGTGCGTTGGCAGCGACGGGCGACGTCGCACTGTTGGTCTGAGTTAAGCCTCTGTCCCGACGAACCCTCTCTCCCTCCTCCCCCAGCCGACGCCTATCGGTTGGTGCGCAGGCTCCCTTGGCCTGCCCAGAGAGCCTGAAATACGGGACGCCTCGTGTCCCTGAACACTTTGAGCTCGCCGCAAGCGTAAACCCGTCCTCCACCACTAGCAGCGTGGTCGTCGACGCCGTCGCTTTCGCCGCCGGTAACCATCCCCGATCCTTCTCCCTGTGTCCTCTCCCCGAGCCGGCCAGCACACGCAGCGTACCCTGCAGACACACGGGCGCGGATCTCGTTCTTTCACCCCGAGAGGGAGCACAGTCGAGAGCGACGACGAGCTCTCGTATATAGTTTTTATTAAGGGCTCGTACAAGGGTGTTTAAGGATGTTGAGTGAAGTGACGCCCAACGCGATCGTCGATTTCTTCTGGCGCTCATCTCATAGATTATATCGAGAGAGGAAGAGACATTGGCGCACTCGTGACATGGTTACATTCAGTAAGCTGCCATTATATAGTTAGTAAGCAGAAATGTTCAAATATTCTTTACTCGCCGGTCCGAAATTATCCGCTCGCCGCGCGCTGATTTGCTACACGTTTTGCTCAACAATTCGAGATTTCGTAATATCGGCGATGCGATTAATCTCGAAATTTACGTCCGGTTCTTCGGCTTCGACGTCCGATTTCCCGCCATTTGCATTCATTGTCGATGCAGTCGTGCCAAAACTGACCTCCACGTGTGCCCGCATTCGCCAGGCGTATCTGGTAGAAGGACGAACGTGATCCTTTAATGGCTCGCCACCGGATCGTTTCGCGGAGGAACGGCGAGGATCCGCTCTCTCGCCTGTACCGCACGCGAGGAAAGCGGAGTTAGGGGTCGTTTGTACGCGTTGAAATGACCCGACGTCACGCGAATCGCCATTCTCCGTCACGTACCATGATTTTAACTAAACCGAGATAAAAGAGAAGGCTGTCTTACGTGTCCGCGTATCTCAATCCCGCGCCTCCTCGTAAAGCGCCGTAATGGCTACATGCAGACTCCCGCTCACGCGCGACGATATATATACAAGAAGTTTATCCTTATACGTTCTCGCCCGCGGGAAAGGATTTGTCGCGTCGTACCGAGAAAAAGCTTCAAGCTCACCAGGACGCAACGCGCGTACGTACTCTTGGCGAGTTGCGAGCATACATTTTACGACAATATAAATGTATGCACTTTGTTCCGCAGATGCCACATCTCTCGAGCGACTTTTTCGGATTTGTTTTGTGAAAAATTCACTACGTTCAGTAATCGATTAAAAAACTAGTTTCTTTCAAAATCCGTAAACTTAGTGTTTTCCGGTCAAGCGAAAATATATATATAAACGTCACCGATCGTACATTTTCGTATCGACTTGCAGTCGTCGTCGTCGTCGTCGCTGCTTGTAAACCGTTTCAGGGGAAAAAAAATGAGAAGGGCCGAGTAACGACACACAGAGCGGCGAGAGGGGTGAGTGCGCGCGAGGAAAGGAGAAATAACATAAAAATGTTGGCCCCACTCCAAGGAGCTTGCCAAGTTTCAAACGACTACTAAATCAAAATACCTAGCTACCCGGGGCCGGCCCGTGCACCAGCCGAGTTAAATTTTATTCCAAATCCTTTTATCGCAAAACCTATTTCCGCGGAAAAATGTAAATCTTGGTTACCGAGCGTCTTCACCCCTCCGGCGTCGTCCACCTTCGCTCAAATCGCGTATCGTCCGCCATTTCTTCTTCCGTATCTCGCTCTTCGTCACGACGAGATATATACCGTTGCCTCTCTCCGCGCGTCGGCGTCGGGGCGCGCGACGATACTTTAACTTTTTTTCGAGCATACTTAGAATATTTCGCGTGAGATCTGATTGATTCCGACGCGCGAAGTAAAATCGCTACAAGGCGGTCGAGAGGCGCGCGTTACTCGATCGCGATCGAAATTCTTTGCGCGACTCGCGAAACTATTCCGGTTCCGGGCTATTTGCTTCTCGTATATAACGCGGCATCGATATCTCTTTGATTCCGTAGTCGACGTGTGAAAGCGTTTCGCGCGTGAATGTTTCCTTGCTATGTTCCTGAAAGTATATGTGATTTACGATAACACGCGAAATTGCGCGAGCCACTGAATCTATTTCCTTCGTGTATATTTTTATATTTCCGCAAACGATCTCGAATTTTTCACGAGCTGTTGTTGGCATTGATATCATTTATAGAAAATACTAACACGCACACACGAGTTTTATCGTATCTCTACACACTTGCGTGTTACGTGATTTGAGACATTTGTGATTTGAGACACACACTGTGTGTGTTGTCGGTGACATAATTCTAGAATTCAATGCGCGCACCTGTCGCGCGGTATACTTAAAGGATTAAAGCCAAATGCAGAAAGACACTGGAGCACCACCGGTAAAGGCTCGAATCGGTTGTCACGCGACAATGGCCGAAAAAAGCACTCGGGGGGTATGCCACAAAGCGACGACTTAGAAAATCCTCCGAGATTTCCGGCGCTTGCCGACGTAATCGAGTCCACGGTCGTATAGTCGCGTTCGCGTCGGGAAAATATGTACAGGAAAGGGAGTCGTCCTCGGGTTCGGATTAAACGAGCTCTCGAGTAAAGTCGAGTTGTACTGATTTCGAGGTTTTTCACCGCCGCAAAGGTGACAAGACGCGGCACCGTCGAAGCTCGAGAAGAGACTCGTAAAGTTGGAGCGTTCTCGAGTAACTTGCGCCACTCGAAACGTTCGAGTCGGATCGAGTGTTTTAGGTCGCGGAGAGAGAGAGAGAGCTTCGGACGAGCGTATTTCTCGTTGCGACGAGACTGCTCTTTTAAAAGATTGATTGCTGTAAAAACGTATTAACTTTGCGCCGAGTGGAATCACGTTGAGGAGAGGAGAGGAGGATTCAATCTCGCTCTCCCGATTTCGTTCGCTGAGAAAGATAGGTTCTTATCACCTTTAGACAGCTACGCTTTCGACAGCGATGTATACACGTGTACATCCACCGATAAGAGAGAAAGAGAGAGAAAGAGAAAGAGAGAAAGGGTCCATCCGCACACGAGAAACAATTTTCGCAGATTCACGCTGTTTTGTTGGCCGCAATTTAGTTCCCCGCGCGATAGAGTTCCCCGCGTTATGGCGCTCGGCGCATCACGAATGCAAATTCTCGGAAAGTTTCGACCGTCGGAAGGAACATCCTCTCGCGCACAATAGCGAGACACACCGGTAGCGCGCTTGAAATAACAAAACTAATATTCACTCGACTCTACTTTCATCATAGAACCAGCGAAATATATTACACGTGTATACATATATGTAACTGGTTTGCATGTAAATTTGTTTTCGCAATATATCGAAACATAATTTTGTCCAAAAGTATTTGTAACATTTGTACTTCCGCTGTTTACGCAGCGCAAAATTGTAGCGACGTTACGCGTCTAAGCCCATGCACGAACACGCGCATGTCACGTTTGAAATTTATTGGAAAGAGTATTTCGTTTGTAAACAATTTAATATACATTTGGCACGACTTTATTTGTTTGTTTATATTGTGCAAACGCGATCCAAAATCGCCAACGCACTTAAAATAGATGAACAACCTGTGCATCTCTATGTACATTGACTGAGTTCTCTTTTCAGCTCCGCAAACTGGTAAAAAAAAAAAAAAAAAAAAAAAAAACTATATCCGAGTTTTCGCCGAGCAACGATTTCACATTTCTCCAACACGACGTAATTACATTGTATAATATTTTATACGGCGCGTGTATTAGAGAGAAGTAGCTCAGTTTTGCGCGGGACTACCACGATCTAATATCCAATATAGCAACACTTGGCGGAACTTTTAATCGAATGCGCTATTCGCGGCTTTTGCCACGTTGCTCCGCACCGAAAGCCCGGGTCCTCCGGATTCTCTTGACTCAGAGAGAGAGAGAGAGAGAGAAACAATTTCTACGAAGTCGCGATGTTTTGCTACTTCAGCCGTCTCATCGCGAATGCAAATTCCCGCGAGAAGTTTCGATAGAGGGTGCTTTGCGAGTAAGTACAACGCAAAGCAACAAAGAGAGGCGCGCTTCAGCAAGAAAGAAAGACGAAGGGAATGATGAATTTTTAATAAATTATTCATCAGGGGGAGGGCGGGGGAGGGGCCGAGGGCGGAAAGACGCGCAGCCGAATTGTCGATTGTACGAAGAAACCGATCGAAAACCGAGCGCGTATCCATTAATCGGATACAAAGATGCGAGTAGCTCCGACGGCGGCTCTTTATCGGTTGCGCGCGGAGTGGAAGGATCGGGAAGCGAGAGGAAGAGAGAGAGTGAGACGAAAAATATCCGGAGCGGCGCGCGGGATAAGAGCGAAGAATACGTCCCGGCCATCAATTCTTGCTCCCCCTTTCTCGGGCTAGATGGATCCCATTCATACGAAGAGGTGATTAATTGATCGTCTTGCGGGGGAAATCGTTCCGATGATCTCGACGATCTCCAACAATCGCCGCTCGAGAAATCGTTGCGTCGTTCGACGACACGCAAAAGTGGAAATTGTCGCTGGGGAAAACTATAATTCCCTCTCGTTTATTATTTCCTGTTTTCAATTTACAATCACAGTGTTGCTGGCAAACAATTTATAATCGCCGTTCGACAGGCGTTTCTCATCTCGCAGAAACCTGTGGTGATCTTACGCGCTACAAAGAACGCGTAAAACGCGCAAAACTATATATGCTCGTCAGTTCACTATGACAAATTAATCGTGTACTACAGTGATTGATCGACCCGATGGCCCCGGACTAATGCTCGGTAAAAAGTAACGTTTATGGAAAGTGGATGATCGATCAATCGCTGTCCGCGCTCGCTTACCGGCGAATTTTAATTTCGCGTATTTGTTTACGTTGGCAGTTACGCGGGACGGAAGTGCATTTGCATCGTTCGACGGAAGGCGCGTGTTCCTCCCTGTTTCTTTGCTCGCGCGCAACGAAACAATTTACTATACCCTCAGACGTCGCGCCAAATGACGGATAGGGGGTGGTGTAACGGAACCTGCCCCGCGATCGAAGTAACGGGAAAGCGAAGAAAAATAGCGCTCGTTCCCTTTCCTACGGCGGGGAGTTCGCTCAAAAATGCGATTATAATCGAAATCTCATTATCGGGCCCTTCTCGCCGCCCTTCTTCTTCGGAAGCTCGTCGACGCGCGCCGCGCGTTATGTAACGGGGGCGCGGGCGCTACATCTAAAATCCTTAAAGCTTGCTTTAACTATACTTGAGGAATTCTTGTTTCTTCGTCCAAGTTTTGCCGGACGAGAAAGTTGCCGTGAACGATAAAGGCGCAACGCGATCTTTCACGAGAAGTGCATTGCCGTCGTGGGAAGCTTTTTGAATAAAAATGCGAAGTGATATTCTTTGACAAAGAGAGGAATAATTTCCGACAAAAAGCGTCTTTTTTTTTTTTGACTCAAGTTATCTTGTTTTTTTTTTTTTTTTTTTTTTTGCACGACATTCCCGTGGGTTTCGGTGTAGACTGAAGGGACACTCTTCTGGCACGACCATTCATCAGCGTGAAATATTTTATTAAACAACCCACCACTGCGTCGCTTTTCGCTCCCGGTGGCCGGCATACAAATTTCGGGGAGCGTCACGCGGCGGCCTCGATTCATCACGCGGCTGTGTACGTCCCCGCTCGTGCCGTAGTAGACCGACCGGAGAGAACTTTGTATCCGCGTCTCGGCATGATCCGTCATCTTCCGCCTTTGATTCCGCGTTTTAAATCCTCGTCATTAATAATTTCCCGCCACGCTTGTTTCCCTTCGGAAAAATCAATCGCCGTCGAATTGATCCGCGGCGATTTGCCGCGTTAGGTAAAGCGCGATACGAGAATCTACCGAGAAAAATAGCGATTGACAAAATTGGCAAGAACATTTTTAAATCGTCTTTTCTTTTGAGAGACAAGTTTTTTTGCAAATTGCTAAAATTAAAATTTATCATCGTTGTGATATATTAATCATATTTTTTTTTAAAGCTCTTCTATTGTTTTTCTTTTAATTAATTCTCTCTCGCACGAGATGAGAAACGATCGACTCGCTTGAACGCGTTTTTCCAGTTGCCCCTCGTGAGGCTCGAGGCAGATCTTGCTCAGTCACGAGAAGAAGCGACGCAACGCGGAAACCGAGAGAAATCCACGCTAGGGCAATCAAGAAAAGAACGTTGACACGATTACATATCTAATAGATACTGTCTAATAGATGGAGGGTCAAGGGAGCTCAAGAAGAAAGAAGCAGAACTCTG
Source organism: Pseudomyrmex cubaensis (assembly GCA_014825685.1). Classification (NCBI taxonomy): domain Eukaryota; kingdom Metazoa; phylum Arthropoda; class Insecta; order Hymenoptera; family Formicidae; genus Pseudomyrmex; species Pseudomyrmex cubaensis. The sequence continues at coordinate 5,910 of QVOA01003604.1, read as the reverse complement.
CTGTGGGCGACGGAGGCAACGGGCGTGGTGGAAAGAAATGGTTAAGGCCGCCAAGATTAGGAGCGAAGGGATCGCGGGTCTCTCCGGGGCGAATAGAGTAGAATAAGATTGATGCCGGCGAGTAAATTGAACGTTACGAGTGACGACAGTGCGACAAAGCTCGCAAATAATTCTTCGCTGCGGCCGTAATTTATTTTTCGCGCGGAATGGAAGCTTCTCGCGCGCGCGCGCGATCTATACGAAAGCGCCTTCGTGTCGCGGCGCGATTTGTTCATTCGGTATTCGTGGAAAGCTCCTCGTTCGCCGGATAAAATTGAAGACTTTGGCGCGATAAAAGATGCGGGTCCGCGGCGAGAAAACGGATTTTCCTCATGCTTACGGACGGGAGAAAGAATTATGCGCATTCGCGATACGAATATTATACACCAGCGCCTGGGTTCGCGCCATTCGCTGCAAACTCGATTTCGAGTCGCATAACCGATTCAAATCGCCGACTCTTACGTTTAAAACTGGGCACGCGAGATTTTTAGAACACAGGTTTCCGTAATGGCTCACCAGGAAATTCGGACTCGGCTCTCTTTAGAACGCCAAGGCCGTCAATTCTGCTAGAGGCGTTGTACGGAAACGCGTGTTTTTTATCGACACTTTGCGCCAGTGGAAAATGGAGAGGAACGTTCTCGGACAGTAGACCTCGGTATTATAAAATGAAGACTGGACCGTAAAAAAAAAAAAAAAAAAAGAAAAAAAACAAATTGGAGCAGAAGACTTTTGGGCCGCGTCCAAGTTTTCCGTAGATCTCGCGGCGATGTATACCGTGAGGGAATAAATTCGTGGGAGTCGAGAGGACGCTGCGAGAGGACGCCAAGTCGACTCCTTCGAGGTTTTCTCGAACTTGGAAAATAATTGATGACACGTTGCGAGGTAGAATTCGGAATCAAGTCGGATTAAAAGATCAGAGATAGTGTGCCCGTGGTTTTCTATTTTGGCGAATTTGCGGGAACGGTGAGGAGAGAGACAGGGCGGGAATAATTTAACGAGAGAAGTATCATCGGGGGTCGGTGCTTACTAATGTAAGCGATAAGAACAGTTTAAACGAATTCAATGAAGTCGCCCGTCCTACCTGTGAATTTAATGCCGGCAAAGTAGCGAAAATAAAGGGAAAACGAAAAAAAAAGCCACGCCACGTGAATAAAGGACGAATTAAGGGACTCAAAGTGAAGGGGAAGATCAAAAGAGATATTCCGGCGACAGGATCTTGGTATTCCGCGCGTCTTCTGTAACTTTTATTCCCTTACGTGCGAGAGAAAGCGCGTTTTCAGAAAGAACAGAAAAATTAGCGCAGGGAATGAGTTAATTTGTCTGAGAGTCGCTCTTGAAAAGAAAGAATAATTTTGGTTAACACGCTACTTCGTGTAGCTTACTAAATGCGTTTTTTTTACTACTTCTTGAGTTTTTTCGTTCAAGAAATTCTTGAGGAATTCCGCAAACATTTAGAGAGCAAGAGAGAGAGAGCTTATGAAAACTTCAGAAAATTTCTTTTTCTTTCCACGCAGGCTAGTGGGATCCGAAAGAGTTAAAAACTTGGAAAATCGTATGCATCCGTCTTGCGAAGCCGTTTTCTGTGGGAGAATGTTGCAAGAGGACGATATGGTGGCGTGGGAATTAGAACACTACCCAAGGAAGATTTCGCAAAAGAGAGAGAGAGAGAGTTTCTTCGAGACGGTGCAGCGCGCGATGAAAATTCTAAATTTTAAGCCGACGAAATTTCACGCTCGCGAGATTTTCAACGGAATCGCGACACCGTCTCACCTCTCTCGCTCTTTGGTATTCTTGAGAATTCAGTCGGAGAGGACGTTTGAACGAATGAGGGGAGACTTGCTCTAATGTCGACGTGTCTCTTGAAAGTGCAGTCAGATAGATACGAGCAAGGTAGGTCGAATCACCGAACTGTGAGCGAACCGTGAGTGGTTTCAATTTAAGCAACGTTGTAAGAAACATCTTAGATCCATTTTTCGTGCGCTATTTTGCGTACGCTTTAATTCCCGAAAGAAAGACATCAGGGGAGAGAACGAATCAAGAAAGCGTAAGAAGGACACGGGTTTACGACGTTTTCTCGTCTAAGAAAATCTTTTCCACCGAGGGCAGTCCGAATTTCCGAGAAAAGATTCGGAGAACGTGCCTTCTCCCGTCCTCCTGTTCTTCCTCGTGTCTCTGACAGATACGGAGAAAATGAAGGGAGAGAAGCTAAAGAGATTTCCGGAAATTGTGCACGAGGCGAATTCCGAAAATGGATAAAACTAAACACCGTTGTGCTGAGAGAAGCTCGCACACGTGGGCAAAGCAGAGAGTTCGAAATATTTCGCACAGACGAAAACCTCCGGTGCCGTTTCCGCGGCCACTCGAACGGAGAGTCGGGAGAAGAGAAGAAGGAGAGTATTCCGAAAATGCACTGCTCTTTCTCTCTCTCTCTCTCTTTTAAGACGAGAAAAATCAGAGCGACTCGGCGCCTTATCTAGATAGGCCGCCATTCCGCCTCGGAGGAGAGGAACGAAGGAAACGCTCGTGCGACAAAAACCCAAGGCGGAAAAAAAGGACGAAGACGACGAAAAGAAAAAGGAGAGGGGAGATAACTGCTGTATTAAGATTGCTAATCTAAATGAACGCTCGTTCCGGTCCAGCGGCGGTTTATCCCCGGCCGTTCTTTTTTAAACGTCTTAACGGCGTTTCTCAATGATCGTTAGTTCAAGTTTTCGGCGACGCGGGTGATCAATTCTTTCGAGACTTAGCTTCGGTAACGAAATCCATTTCTGGAAACACGATAACAGCGATCGATCGGCCAATTAACGCAATTTGCGTTTAATTTTTCAGCAGATCCGACAACAGTCAACCCCCCCGACGCGAGCTAATCCGCCAAATCCAAAAGGCCAACGTTAATTACTGCGTATATTCTGTTCCGTTGCCTGGCGTGTTAAATCCGTGTAACAAACTACACATCTAAATGCGCATAACGATGAGCACAGTTATCACCCACAGAGCTATTAGTATTTCTATTCCTGCTTAAAAAGAGATCTAAACTTTACGATTGGATTTTAAGTGAATATCTAACAAGAGGATCGGAAACAGTTGGCGTAATTTTCAATTGTCGCGCGATTATCTTATCTGTCGTTGTGTAAGACTTGAAGATGTGATAAAAACACGCGCGATCGCCATCCATCGCCATTCATCGATCAATCGGCGCGAGCTATAGCGATGAGAACCAACTTTTCAACAGATTGAAGGCTTGAAAGCAGGCCAAACTGCGTGCGCGAGCGAGCGAGCGTTATTTAAAATTGAAATATCGAGAGAGTGCTTCGCAAAGAAGCGGTTTAATTGAATTTAGATGTATTCCGCGGCCAAATACCGTATCGCGTCGACTCGCGACAATCGGCCGAGCTATTAAATCCGGCCGAGCTCCGACTTTAATTTCGCCGCGTGCGGAACGGGAACGCTTTTACCGCGGCCGCATCGAATAATTTGGCGGACGCACGTTGACAGATATGCGGGGATTGGGAGCGACGCCCGAGCAAATAGAATCGGGCGTGACGAAATTAATTACTTTTTTCCCCTCTCTTTTTCGCACCCTTTCTCCTCCTCTTCTTTTCTCAAACCCCCGCGGAGAGAGTCGCCTACACTCGTACACCTACTTTGTTCGACTCCCTCTTTTTTGCGTTTCTCGTTTCACCGGCCCCGCTATCTCGCTACGTCGGTCGTCGTCGTCGTCGTCGTCGTACCGCGCGCGCTTTCACGCTCGGTTCTCATTAGAACGATTCGTCCGGCTGGTTTACTCGGCAGCTTCGGCAAGTCAAACGTTGTAATCGGAGCTTGTCCAGTCGTCGTTAGTCTAACTTGCGACGAAATTAAAGAGGATCCCTTTTTTCTTTACGTTTTTTTTCGATGCTTAATTTGACTCTCAATCGGTACGTGTTGAATAATCGAAAAGTCTTACGCGCTGTGTGTAATTACAAACCTCTGGCTTTCTAATAGAAAGTAAATAGAAGTCTGTAATGCGATAACGTGCGCTCGACAGCAATTTACAAGCAAGTGGACGCAAACAACACAATTGTACACAACAAATCACAAAGTTCGTTGATGCGTAGAATTTGCAGCTAACATAGTGTCTATTTTTTTGTCAACATTTTCGAATTTCAACCCGACCAGATTATTTTAGTGCTGATATGTACGCCGCTGTATTGACTCGGTAACGTGTAAATCGATTCGCGCAGATTTCTGGTCGCTGCTTTTAAAAGTGATCTCATATGAGGCTCAAGTGTTAAAGCAGTTTTAGCGTTCAGATTTAGCCATTTTGTAAGCGGAGAATTACCGGCTTGTGCGTGTAATAAATGCGGCGCAATTAATAATTCACTGTCGAAATGTTCAACAATCGAGTTGCTTTCTCGCATTTTCCGAGACTTCCTCTTCTCGGTGCGATGCGGCGTAGTCGAGACGCGCTTTCTTACGTTTCCGCCTCGCGGTGCACGATCTTTCGAGAAGAGAGACGCCGAACGGTGGAGCAGGTACGTCGGCGGAGAGAGAGGAAATACGCGAGACGAAGCGGCGTTTTCTTCAAGGTGGCGGAGGAAAAGGGGGTGGAGTGTTGGTAGTTCTCACAGAAAAGACCGAACGAGCTATGAAATACGACTCAGCTATCCTCCAACGCCAACCGCCGTCCGACGTTTCTGGAGGCGTCGGCAGTCACCTAATGCGGATACAATGGTCGACAGTTGTTGCCGGCGCTTCTTGCGCGTCGCTTTTTTGCGCCGCGCCGAGCGCAACGGGCCAGCTGCGTTCCTTTCTCGTCGCGACAGCGGGAAAAATTCATTCGCGCCGCGGTTAGGCGCAAGTCTTTTGCAAGCAGTTCTCTCTTTTTTTCTCTCTCTCTCTTTCTCTCACGACAAAGAGGTTAATTAACCGGCGTCTTCGTCTTTCCTACGTTTTTAATTTCTCTATAATTGACAATTTCCATTTGCGGCATAAGCCGTCAAGAGAAGAATAGCAGTAACGAGTAAAAAATAGCTGTTCTTTATCGCCATCGCGATAGAGCGCGAGATGCAAGCTGAAAGAGCCTCCTTGAAGCTTAAATCACGAGAGCGAAGGTGTATAAGTGAAACGTATAAAACCATTACGGTTATCCCGAGGTAAAGCCGGCAACGTCATTAGGATCCGCTCGATGGTCGTGACCGTATTGTTGCCGCACGTTTGTGAGTCGCCGCGTTCTATTTTCACATAACGCACACACATTTCTCCGAGAGAGTAGGCTTTCCCCTCGCGGTCGTTTTATCGATACGAACGACGCCCGCGTGCCTGCAGATCGCCTGATTACGCTCTCCGGAAAATCATCAGCGAACTTCCTCAACATCCTCTCCGCTTACGCCCGTCTCGTCCTCGCCCGTTTCTCGTCCTTGGAAACTTCCCCGTTTCAGGCGCGAGCGTGGCCTCGCAAAGTAATTATGTAGCCGACGAAACATTCAATGCGGGATGCAACACAACTAGAAATACGTGACGAGATGTGGAAATTGGATACTCGCGTTCCTCTGTCGCTCGAGAAATTCTCGAGAACATTACGCAAAGCGCCAGACAATCTGATATAAATGGTAAAATCACTTTTTCGATAATCAATCAAGACTTTTTTTTTGTAATTTTCTCTCTTTTTTTTAACTTACCCTTGTATAACAAATATTTGGTTTTCGCTTTATTTAAAACAGACTAAGCTGATGTACATTAGTACGCAGATGTTATTTTTATCAATAAATGCGCGTTTAGTGCTCAGTTTACGCGTACTTGTGTTGTCGCCAAGTACGTAAAAGATTTGCATATTAGTTTTTAAATTGTTATTTTTCTTTTATGTAACTTATTGATAAAAATAACATCTGC
>QVOA01003603.1:0-12085 GCA_014825685.1 Pseudomyrmex cubaensis | reverse complement strand
TCGATATGCGATATATATCGATATGCGATATATATATCGATATGCGATATTATGATGTTTGCATAGACAAATCTTATTTCTGCTCAAAACGCTACTTAATATAGTAGTACTACGTAATAATTGCAACAAAAATATTTTGTGTCAACGCGATCTAAATCGCGTTATTAAATTTTTAATATTCCATAAAAAATCTATTTATTTTGTTAAAGATTTAACAAATAGCGTTTAACTTGGCAAATGAGAAGCTACGCAACGACTTCGTGCATGAAATACTCGTACTTATAAGCTGACTCATTCAGTATCTTATATCTCGAAAAACTTACATTTCCAAAAAAAGGTAAAAACAGGCGCCAAATACACGTGCACAAATACTACTTCTCTTTTTATTTTATTATTGTTTTAACTTGAGTCACTACCGTGCCTCTTGATATTAAATCGCTTACGCTTCTTCTTTCCGTCACGATAGTATATTTTTTGTTCTCTAACGTCATACGCAACTCTACGCGTCAGACGCAAATTCCGCAACAATGAGAGAGTCACGCGTGAATAGAAAATTCCGAGAAGTGTTTTCGACGTTCCGCGCTTCCGCGGAGATTCCTATTTTCAGCATGGCATGTTAGATATAATACAGATGTAATTCGGCTACGTGCTTCATCGGTTCTCCTGTCGAGCATTGTTCCAAGAAAGGTCTGAGACAATGCTGATAACGGGCGCTGCGATGGGAGGAGGAGATGATTAATGAAATGCAGATTAAATTTATTTATGTCATATATATGTAATATTGTTGAATTATTTTTACATGAGATTAGTTGTGACAATTGAGACTTACAATTCGGAATTAATTATTACATCATCAGGAATTCACACACGAAAAAAAGATGATGTTGAATCAACAGAGCATCGGTTTAATTGAAATACATCCTGTCGTTGTAACATCAATTTTATTAATTAACTACACACAGCAGATAGTTGGATTTAAGAATCTAGGAATTAAATTGATCACATATTTAATTGAATTAACTATTTATTTTTGTGGCAGCTAGTGACGTCGACTTTAATTGAAGCAACTTCATTTTTTTGTCCGTGTAACATTTTACGAAACTCAATACATTTCCCAATCGCTGCTTCTCAAAAGGCAATTGCCGATGATTGCTGCAGATTGCGAATGGAACGATAAATTTTTTGGAGGCGATATTTAATAAAGCCGAAAAGTAGCGCGCGCCGAATCCTGCTGCGGGATCAAATCGGGCGCAATTCTTTTTCTCGGTTATCTCGAAATTACGCGGGCCGCGACATCCTTTTTCGTCGAAGCAATCGATTCGGATTGGATAACGAGTCGTCGCCTGCGCGAAATCTGATTTGTTGCAAACGTTAATACATTCGCCGCCCGTGCCGATTGGATATCGGAAACAATAACGCGACGCCCGATGAGCAACGGGAGTACGCGGGAACGCGACGGAACGTGAATCGAATATACAATCGGCAGCGAGAGAATCAGCCGCGATAATTTACGAAGGGTGTAATTGTTTTTTTGTTTTTGCGAAATCGGAACCGATAATATCAATGAGTTCAAACAGCGAGATAATATCGGCAGTACGTACACACACGCGTTACATGTACAAATAATTTCAATGAAAAAAACGGAGTTCACAAAACTGGATTTGTAATGGAAATTCAAGACTTTGAATATATGAAACGAGAAACGCTCGAAACGAATTTTTAATTACTCCATTATTAGTACACAAGTGCTCTTTTGCAACAAGTTTTATTAATGGAGAGTTAACTCGATGGGATTTAAAACGAGCTTGTAATTGCATAATGACTTTAAGATTGACTCCGAAGTGCCATTTATTAAATTGTTCTTTATAAAACTCATTACGGAGAAGCATCAAACTTGAATTTAACATATCGAGTGTTACACGTTAATTGCGATTAAATTTTCGCACAAAAATTTATGCATCGACAATATTACGCTAAATTTGCGTGCACTTTTTGATGATTATATTTGTTATCTGCTTCGTGTAATTGACTTCTCGGCGCGTATAAAATTCTCCAGAATATAATTAATTAGGGTGAAGTATCCAATAATTGGTGCTTTAAACTCAACGATTGGCGCGTTTTTGAGACGTGTCCATTTTTTCTCAAGAGTATCAACTAAATATAGACTCTGACGTTGACATAAAAATCCATATATAAAAATAAAAAATTCAAATTAATTTTATTACAATGTCAAATAAAATATTTGATCTAATCATAGATTTAAAAAAATATTAACAATTGGAAAAAAATCACTAAGTGCCAATTATTGGAAGGAGGCTGACTACAGATACGCTATATTTTACGTACATGTCATTACGCAATAACAATTATTATTATACTCGATAATTATTTTTGTTGACAGTGAAGCTCGAAAAAGTTTAATCCGGCCTTCGCCACATTTTTCCGCGTCTCCGCGTATCGCAAATTGAAACTTCATAAAATTATTCTGATTTCAATTTCTCCGCATTTTTGTTGTCACTCATTGACGATTCGGGAACGATCGCCAGCTTGCGAGTTGTCAGCTGCGACAAATCCCCGAACGGAGCCGTCGAACTGGAACAAGGGCACGTTCTCTCTCTCTTCCTGCAGGGTCCGTATCGTGATGGAGAGATAATCGAAATACTTCCGGAATGACTTCGCGAAAGCGATCGAATGGCGGTGGCGGCAGCGGCGAACCGAAGTTTACTCTCCTCTTCGTCGAGCTCGCAAGACTTCGAAACTTTCGCGATCCATATATATCGACTTCGATATACTTCGACATACTCGACAGGGACGGGGTCAGTATTTTTAGCACCCGATCAAGTCATCTTCCCCCGCCTTCCTCCTTTCCCCGTTCTCGAAATCCGACCGCGGAATCGCGTCCGATTTATCTGTCTATCCATCGAGCGCGGCGGAAAGTCGGAATTCCGGTACCTACGTCGAAGGGGGCGGAATGACAAGGCGGACGGGGGTAAGACTCTTCCGGATCGTTGATCGGGAAACGCGTTTACACGGCCGGTCGCACCGTCCGATATTAATGCGCGCGATATCATAGCCCCATCCGGGGTTCCGCCCTTCGTGTCAAAGTCGCGGTTCGACGAGCCGTATCGGCCGAGGCGACTTGCTCGTTAAACTGCAACGCGACGACTGCATCGTTGCCGGAATATAGGCCGCGGATGGGATGAGCCTCCACGTGGCTACGTGTCTGTTATTTGCGAATTTCTCGCGCAGAGAAAACAGGTCGCATTGAAATATTAATATCAGGGTAAGAGCAGTGATACGTGCGTGTGTTGTACGCATCTACAACATATCGATATGTAATATATGCGTATCTCGAAACGTTACGCGGAACATTTTTTATGTGATATATTATTTTATCAACAACTTCTGTCGTCTTTTTTTTTTGTAACATTTATTTTTGTATATTTTCCGTGCGCACAAATAATATCAGAAATAGAGGAAAATATTTCAGCGATTTTAAATTGTATCGCGCATGTATATATATATGCATAAATCAAAAGCGTGGAATGGCTGCTGGAAATATTTCGGGTCGTTTGATAATAATATACTAATTTTGCTAATTTAATTGAAGCCGGCAGTGTTTGTAAACCTTAATTTCATTTACATATACTGATAATTCAGTGTGCGCAACGGGAATGATATTTTCATTTAGCAGAGAGCTTGAACCACCCGATGTTGTAATTCATTGCAACACACGCAGCTATGCACTTTGTATATTTATTGTACTTTTATACGTACTTAGTTACTGGTTTTCTTTCATTGATTTATCTTGCCAGCTTTTCTCCGCTTCCAATCTCTTAACATACGGACGATCTTAGAAATTCTCTCACAATTGCAAAACACGTATTGTATTTTAGCTCGATGTATTTCAGAGAGAACTTTAATTTCCTGTAATTTATTCAAGCTGTCCAGAAATAATTTGAGCAAGTACTTGGTTTCTCTAAATTTATTGTCGAAGGCGCAATTGAAATATTGATGGAAATATTAATAGAAATAGCGATATTAAAATAATGTTAATTACTCTCGACATAGAAACATCGCTTCGAATCGACATTTTTGACACCTGTAATCTCGCAAACATTTTACACATTCAATTTTCCAACTTCGTAATAGCGTTCGAAGTGATTTTTATGATATTTATTTTATTTATTTTTATTTACTGTATATAAATAAATATTTTATTTTAAACTTTTCACAAATACGTGGAAGTTTCTCCAAAAATACGCACGACGATGTAAGTTCGTAAGCTCCGAAGTTTGTTTCTAATAGTTTTCGAGCGACTATTTTCCGACAAGAAAAGTCGGGGAGGATTTTAAACCGCGAGCCGTAGATTTTACGGAGCAATTGCGCGCCGCCATTATTATTTGCGTAATCTCGAAAATCCGACGTTTTTATTCGCGTCATTCGACGACAACGATCGGATCGCTGTCCGCTTTTTGCTTCGCTCAATTTTATATCGACGAGTTTTTATAAATTCAGAAATGAGCGATGGTTTTTTATTTATTTAGGCACAAGCTGAAAATTCCTGAGAATCGATAATCGAAACACGCATTTAAATATCAATAACCGTTTTACGGCGCGGTGAATAAAATTTTAATGGCACTGTCATCACTTATGAAATTGCACGTTATTTGCGGAAGAACGGTATGCGATATTTTAATGAGTTTTGCGAATGTCATGCGCGCGACATCTGTGCATTATATTTGCCTGAATTGAATGAGATGTGTTCATTTCGATATAATCAGATTCGCGTAGCGTTACGGAATATTCCGATGTGTGTGTGTATGTGTGATATTATATTGCAGATAATCGAGTAATGCGTGTGCGCTAATAAAGAAATTTGTTTTATCTATTTTTTAAATGACGCGAAGTCCCTTAATAACGACTCGTGTCGTATGTTATTATTTATACCGAATTAATATAAGAGAGAGTTGCCGAAAGATCGTAACAGAATAAATTGAATGTTCGTGACACGCTCGGATTCTCGGTCCAAAAAACGTTACAATCCTATTACGTCAAGAGATATTGCGATGAAATATGTTCGCTTGGCTCCACAAAAGAAGGAAAAGGCGGAAAAAAAAAAAAAAAAAAAAAAAAATATGATTATTTCAACAACGCGAAAAAATATTATCTGGCGGCTTTCTCAGGCTCTTGTTTCAAGTAACGATCTTATTACATTGTCAGCTGTCGGTACACAATGAACACATGTTCAATTGTTACGACAGAAGACCCAAAACGTCTTCGTTTATTGAGAAACTTCGTTGATCGACAAAAATCGACAGGAGTAAACGCGCCTCAGGACAGTTTACACACACGCGCATTCGGCAATTCTTTACGATCACGTTCAAATTGAAATTTGACACGTTGCTTCGTGCGTCAGTTGATGCGTCGGAATAAAATTGACACAGTAAGATAATTCTCGCTAAATTTTTTTTATTAATGCGGACAAATTTTTCGCAATGGATTTTTTTATTTCCACGGGGGAGAAGTTGGAAAAAAACGTGTTTGCACGAACATCCAGCTCGTATTGACTTTAGTGCTAGTTAGTTTTTAATGTAGAAAACTTCGATTGTCACATTTCCATCGTCAGGATTGAAAAAAAAAAACATGAAATTGCAGCGATAAAATCGGTAATCAATTTATGCAGTTCTCGAGCCGTGCTTGAATCATGTACATCAAAGAGGTAGAAAAAAGTCTCGGACGAGACGGCCGCATAGATGATATCTTCCTCCGCGACGGCGACTTCCGGCTAGAGATCTCGAGACGGTAATAGCGCGCTTGTTGATATTCGATCGGCGGTTATGTGCATATCTGGCGTAATCGCGGCGCCTGTAAACGACGTCGTTAACTCGTCGCGAACGTCAGCTTCCTCCGAGACTCGCGTCGCGTCTCGGACTCCCCGCTGAGAATCTCTCTCTCTGTGAGGGATGTAAACCGGTGTTCGTTTATGCCGCGTTTACGGCCGTGAACGTCGACGGCCGCGCGTCATCGCCGGGACGCCGACGTCGAGAGTGCGCGCGTAACAGTAGACGTCGAGGCGTCTCCGATGGCGTTTGCACGCTCGACGATAGACGCCTCTTGATCTGACGCGCGCGAAAAGCGAATCCGATCGACGGTGACTTAAGCGCGCATCAACGCGTCCTTTCTAAAAGGACTCTTTGAGAGAAAAGATGTTTCTTTCAGCGGGACGCGCGCGTTTCCCTCACAAATTGCTCGTCGCCTCTTTTAACCGTAAGCGGGAGAAAAAAAAAGACTTCAATCGTGTTATCCGTGATTTCGTCTACCCTTCCGAAATCTAAAATGGAATTTTTAGACAACTTTTCACTTGCTTTTAACTTTTTTTTTAACAAAAATAGAGATTCAAGATTTATAAAAAACAACTCTCGGATATGATGTTTTAATTCCAGATCTTCCTCTTTGCGAAAATTATACGCGATTTCTCCGCACATCGCCGGGAAGTGTGTTGAGGTCACTTAAATTGAATCACCCAAGTTTCTGGTATTGACGCGCCAAGGATAAAGGCGGAAGCGCAGCCGACCTCCATATCGGAGTAATCCTTATTTCATGTACCCTCACCTAGAACACACACACAGCTTAAATCCGTGTTCATGTTACTTCTGACTTACCCCGCTATTAGGTCTTACAGCCTTAACGCGCACCTGCTAGAACTTGGCGCACACGCTCGAGGGCTTATCATTTTCAGATTTCTGGCGTTTTGCGTATATATAAATTCGTTATTCCGCTACGGTGCATGTTGACGCGCAGAAAATGCGAATTGTTAGCATATTCCGCCTGTGTGTGCATATAGTCGGTGTTCGTTGTGTGCGCTTCGTTCGTTTTACCTTTTATGGACTCAATATTTTTCTCGTTGCATATTTAGCGCTAGTTAATGTCAAATGAAAGCGTGATACCTCATTAACTCTGTTTAATATTAAAACAGAGTCATACAACGCACCGCGGCAAATATAATGTAAAACAAAATGTAATTTTTTTCGCGCGGGCATTGCGAATGTGCACGTGTGTGTGTGTGTAATCTTACAGTCTCTCTTGATATTTTTGAAGAGAAATGAAGTTACGGCATTGCGCGCGTTCTATGTGCGCGTTTTCTCGTGTTTTTAAAAGAGAATCAGTGTTTGAACGGAACATTTTATTCTCGTGAAACAACAGCGAGTTTAATATGCGCGTAATGATGACAAAACTGTTTTCTACAGTGAATCAATCCCCTTTGCTTCCCCCGGAATCTCATTTACTCGGGTATTTGTCCAAGCAAGCGGGGGTTTTGTTTTCTTCTATCTTTCGCGCAACCTCACCCAGAGAGGGAGAAAGCGCGCGCGCGCGAGGAGAACATAAATCAGAAAAACGAACGCGTTGATAAACGCGTTGCAAACGCGCTTCGCGGCGCCGGAAAAGAGGTTGATAAATCGAGATCAAAAGCAAATAATACACGCCGTCCCATAATACACGACGCACGGAAGCTCGACAGCGGTGATAAGCGCTATTAAGTCAATTTACGGGATTTTGGGATTTGTTCCCGAGCTACAAACGCGCCGCGTCGTCGCTAGCGATGCGCGCGCGCGCTTTATACATTAAAATATATACGCGAGTGAGCGTGTCCCGATCGCTTTTGGGACGCGCGCTTGCGCGACATAACGTTATTATTTTCCAATTAACTTGGAACCGAAATGATCGACTGAAAAAGCCATACTCATATTCTGTCCTTTATTTTGTTTCAGGTACGATAGATGTTATCTCGTCTGAAGCGCGCGCGCGCGTCATCGACAAAGCTGGACCGATCTTCGTGAAACGTTCGCGGCTCTGTGAGTAGTTTTTTTTTGTTTTTCGGACAATATAAAATTCTGTAATGAGGTAAACTACACCGCATATATATTTATTTATCCGGCGAAACAGTTTGCACATTTTGATAACAAAATGTTGTTTGTTTGTCGAATAGCGAATCACTCGAGAGTGTTAAACACACTCGTCGCGAGAAATGCCTGACGACGAGTCTTTATGCGCTTTTATATATTCCGTTCGAGCAGTAATTTCACTTCCCATCGAAGAGCATTTTACTACTACGTTTTGCTATGTTTAATCGTGATTACCGCGACTTTTTTTGCGCTCGAACGAAATTGAAAAATTTACGGGAATTTCGCGGAAAGGAATTAATTATTTTTCACGCGGAAATATACGGAACAAAACCGCCGCCACTGGCGCATTTATACTTTGTAAGTACTCGAACTTCATTATCGTCAATATTTTCTTCTGTTTTTTAATTTTACCTGAGAAAAGTACGAACTCATCGGTTGTTTATTATCGTCCGTGCAAAACGCTCGGACTTTTATTTCAGTTTTTTTTCTGGCGTTTCTGACGTTGAGAGAGCTCCACTCGCGGCTACGTTCAAAGAGGACGACGCGTAACGTGCTCGGGCGATGGTGTAACGTGACGAATTGTGTCGGGCGCGCGGAGTGTGGCCCGGCACATTATAATACGCGAATACATTCGCGCGTATGTGTGTGTGTGTGCCGTGGTGTATGTTATACATTTTAATGAGCACAGTTGTTGAGAAATCCGCGTCTCTCAAAGCCGGTCGTAAGTAAGAGAATGATTTCATCGAAAAGACGAGTTTGGTAACAAAGTCTCCTCTTCCTCGTAAAATATAACAACGACGACGACGTTGCGGAGGTTTCCTTTCTGTCTTTTTGCCTCCTTCATTTTTTTATTTTTTTTCTTTATTTTATTTTTTTTATTATTCTTTTTACCTGTCTTCATCTTCCATTTTCCCCCGCTCGTTTTCTTATTGTTTTTCTCTGCATCTCTGGGCTAATTACTTTTACTGTCTGCCCGTTACTAACTGTGCACGAAGTTAGTAGCAATGGTCGAGAACCGTTCGGTAATAAGTACTTTTTAATTCCCCTCCTCCCTCTTCTCCGTCGCGCCTCGTTATTCTGCATAAATGTCGTCGCGCGAGATTGTACAATTCTCTCCCCCGTTTCGCGTTCCTTTCGTTTTTTCGCTTCGCTTCTTTTTACCGCCGCGATTTTCGAAGCTAATCGGTTAATTGCTCACGAGCAAATTCGAAATAGTCTCGTTCTCTTCCCCCGTGCCAGAGAGCGAGCGCGCGAGCAAAGAGGCGAAATAATCCGCCGATTTCCAAATTATCTTCGAACGGTCGAGAAAATATATTTCAGGATTTTTTTAATTGGATTTAACGAGACATTATATATACGATACAATCGGCTTAATCTGTTGATTTGTGCGTCGCGAAAGGTCTTTTCGCGCTCTTGAGGAAATGTATATCAAGAATTTTCGATCCAGACAGAAAAGCGCCTGCCTCTTTAATAATTTAATGAACAGAAATATTGTAATTCAAAAGAATATTATGCAACACGCCGGGTACGAGTCAGAAAACGTTTCCAAGATTTATGAGAGAATTCCCTAAGAAAGTTAATTTTAAAACCAAACTTATGTAAAAATCCTTT
Source organism: Pseudomyrmex cubaensis (assembly GCA_014825685.1). NCBI lineage: Eukaryota > Metazoa > Arthropoda > Insecta > Hymenoptera > Formicidae > Pseudomyrmex > Pseudomyrmex cubaensis. Next base: position 2,567 of record QVOA01003603.1, on the reverse strand, counting down.
ATATAATTTTGTAAATTTATTATAATCCGTCTAAAACACACACAGAAGAATTTTGAGAAGACTTTTAATATCTGTAATAATTCAGTCGATATTAATTCTTAACGACAAATTTATTATTCAACATCGAAATGACAAGACGAATTTCTCCCACTTCTCTTTTCGATGCGTTGCGTCCTCGCGCGCGTCCCGGAACTCGGTTTTGAAAGTATCGTCTATATAAGCACATCGCCGGTCGTGAGAGATACAGTTTGTCGAAGTCGCAGGCTCAAATGAACCGAACGCTTTCATGAACGCGCGCGACGATATTACCTTATTTACCGGCTCGTTTGCTCGCTTACAAGTTCATTTGACGACAACTGACGACACGCGTTCGTTTCCATTTGGCTTGTTTCGATAAGTCTTTCGCGCGTATATCATACGTCAATATAACTCGCCAGTTCGCACGACCTTTTACCCGCGCGTGACGCTTTATTTTCTCTTTTCATCGCATCGGGATTAATTGTGCGCTCGCCCGCGTTCTTGCAAGATCACGTCGTCGATCTTGCTCGGGCGAAGACATACGAGGAATTTCGGGGTCGAGATCGCAATTGACGTGAGCGATCGCGGCCGCTTAATCTGTCGTTCGCCCACGTCGTTTTCTTCGACGCGACGTATAAGCGCGTCGGAGAATGACTTGCAGTGTCTTCGCGCGAGCGTGTCTTAATCTTCCGCGTGAATTATCCTGTCAATATGATTTTAATGACGGTATCGCGTTGCGCTCGATCAACAAGTTATTCTCGCATTGACCTTTGAACGTATTGTCTTGTTGAAAACAACGGGGAAACGATGATTGCGGATATCGCTCGTCGTAATAACGATGTGTAATTCGAGGGTTTTGACAATGTTACCGATCAGAAGTGTAGAAATCGAAATTACGTTGTATTTTTGTTACATCATATTCTCGAATATTCAACGACTGAGAATTCTCACAGCATGAACTTGTATGTTTGTGCGATTGCCCTGATGGTAAATACTTTCCGCTTTCCCTCACTCGATGTATATTGATTGTCAGTCGACGGGTCAAAATAACAACTGACGATTAAAGATGTAAAAGCCGAAAAGCAAGCGAAAGGTCCGCATTGGAGAAAAGACGTACGGAGAGATTACGCGCTCCAATACGAACTGAGTGCCGACAATCGTCACGTGTATGAGTTTTTACATTTAACTAATTTAAACTAACGTATATTTTAACAAATAATTATATTTACAACAATATATCATGTATAATTATATTTATAACTAATAATATTTATACTTGTTATATATCAAACTGTTAAACTATTTGTTAAATATTATTTGTTATATTAAACTAATCTTTAAATAATTTCTTTTATTTAAATAAATAAATTTGAACCGAGAAAGATTCCACAGAAGATAATTCATGACATATTGTGGTGAATATATTTTTTCTTACGTAATTTACATTAACTAACAGACAAATAATATAATGATGGGGAAAACTTTTCACGACGGAAACTGTGAGCAAGCCATAAAAATGAATAATGGAGTCGGAATGAATAATGAAGTTGTTTTCCGGCCAAGTGAATTTTCATTATCCTTTAATTATTACTTCGACGGTGTCTAAGTCATATATAATCTGCAAGCGAAATAATGTTGTACGCGCGCAAACCTAAGAATACGAATTGAACGAACTTCTTCTTCTTATTCCGCAACGACATTTTCTGAATATAATTTCGTAACGCGAAACGGCACAAATCCGGGATGAACACGCGTGTAATCCCCGGTATTTCTGGTCACGTTATTTCGTAATGTCTGTATTAAGCACGAGCGTAATTGTAGTAACGTAGAACCGCGGCTCGTTAACAATTAAGTGAGAAAAGTCTTGATTATTCCGCGCGTGTTATTAAATTATTACATCACGGGAGAGAAAATATGAGAGAGCGCGTGCGCTCTCTTCAGTCACAAATGAGATAAACTTTCGCTGTTTACGAGATGTTTAATCGTAAAGATATTTTGTACAGATCGGAAACAATCGCACGTCGACGAATGAAAATCCAATAACAAGTGTAATGAGAACAACGAGAATAATGACATTTAATAAAATCAAAGCAGAATATTCTGGAAATCAATATCAGCGGCAAATATTGAGGCGGCATATCACGACGAAAGGAAGATAACGTGAAGACTAGCGTGTCTGCGATCGAGAACTCGATCGTAGTCACGGCATGCATTTCTGTTTTTCGGCCGTATCTTTTGTCTCTGTTAGCGTGAAAATATGTTTTACGCCGACAATGAGGACAAGGCGCGGAAGAGACGGCATTTCTCGGCAAGCACACGCGTTATTTCATTCCGCGGGCGCACGCGTGTGCTCGATTGCCGTCCGGTAACTGCGTACAGCCGAGCGAGATTAATTCGCCGCGAATGGGCGTGTATGACGCGCGGATCACATACATCGGAAAACATACTTAGTAAACTTGAGGATAGAAAGCAAGAAAGAATCGCAATTTTTTTTATTTGGATTGAAAAAGAAGCTCTTGTCTTGCCTTTGTACGCGACGTCGAGTACTG
>QVOA01003602.1:0-12121 GCA_014825685.1 Pseudomyrmex cubaensis | reverse complement strand
CAATTTTGTATAAACAGAAGCATTGAAATCCTATGGTTGAACTTTACCGGTTCCGGCATAAGTTAACGGTTATTACCCGCATAAACAAGACCTAAACTCCGCATTACGCACATTCCGCACCATCTGACTTCTCTTTGACTTCTCCCTTATTTCTATGACCTTAAGCCATATCTGCACCAAATCTTCAAATGATACAGGATAAACAATGCGCATATGTCGAAAGTGCGCCACCTCGCGGGGACTGATCCTATCGCAGAAGTGATCCCGACGAGTGCCGACGAGTTCATCGATAGTCGTGACCGCCCGGCTTTCGCCGCGATTAATTTCATCATCGCTCAGAAACGTCGTTGTTGCTTCTGCTTCTGTGAAACAGACGTGAGTATTCATGAAAAGTTTGTTGCAGTAGGACGTTTAACTCCCGGTGGAAATATTAATAAGCTCGACAGTGAAAAACGGAGCGGTCCGTACACAGACGGTGATGGATTCTAGTAAAATGGCCGTGCAAAGTCTACACAAACGCGCGTTTATGAGACCATGATTTGCATGCGATGTCTCGCTCAAGGAAATATTTAGATATCCAGTTCTATATATTTTTGCACCATTGAGATGTTCGGTTGTTTTTCAGAACACGACCGTCGCGATGTAAATCCTCTCGGTTAGACATATATGTGCGTGTTGCACGTCACTGAATGCGAATTGATTTTTTCCACGAGTGACCGCGATGCGACGATTCGTACTCTCGCTTTGCAAGTTACAACAACCGACTGTGTGTAGCCTTTAAGATATCTCAGAGACAGTTTGTAACATGCTTATCTTATCCGTGCAAACGCAACGCAATGATGCCTGAGCTCCTGTGAGACAGCTCCGATAATACACGATCAGCTGTCATCGCGATTTCTCTCTCTCTCTCTCTCTCTCTCTCTCTCTCTCTCTCTCTCTCTCTTTAATCGAAAACAGCATTGACGAGATCTCGAGCGTTATGATCAATCACCGTTGCCCTTATATCATTATATCTGCATTTAATCAAATTTTGCCCAAGAAAGATATTATCTTCACATCTTTATATACAATAATGAGAAACTTTGTACTTCTTTGGAACACATCGGCTTCTTCGCAACTTTGACAAGACTTACTATTAACATAATTAGAGCTTCGAAACTTCATAAAGTGGTTGATGTCTTTTAAGTCTGTTTTTTTTGTTTGTTACGTTTACCATTTTTTAAATTAATTACTGCGTTAGTGTCACTTTATTATGTACAGGGAATAAAATATATCGGTTTTTTTTTCATCAAAATTAATAATATATTTATTATTTTTTATTTATATAGATATAACCTTCTAGATGTCATTTTTTTCACATGATTGTAACAAATGTTTGAAGTAAGAAAATTAAAGACAGTCGTACGTGTATAATGTACATGTATAATGTATCAAATATGTTAGCATCTTAAATTTTATTTTTGTGTTGGTTTCATTTTGTTATTGCAACTGCTCCGAAAAGCAATTTTGCTCAATTATGTGGCATACAATGATCCGTGTTGTATTCTTAACAAACGAATTGTTCATTATTCACAATAATAATAAAATCCCAATGATTTAATAATAAAGAATTTATACTTTAGATACTGTCAAATTTTAATTTGTTTCAAGCTTTGTTTTTTCTATTAATATAATGTAACAAAGTTGATGATATGTTGAATCACGAAACAGAAAAGAGTTTCTTCATTTCAGTCTGTCTTTTTATCTAAAAAAAATTGATTATTTAGATACACTTGAAGCACCTATTACGATCAAAGCAAGCTGTCTTATCAATAGATCACATAATAATAGTATTTGTAACTACATTTTACTATACAAGACTTGAGATAAAAAGAATTTGTCACATAATTTAAAGAGTAGTATCTTTCATGTATAAACAGTATTTAAATCGTTGACGAAATTTACTTGCAGATAGTTATTTCTGGTTAAGTAGATTAGTTAAGAAAGAAGTGAGGCTACCAAGTCGAGACGCACGTATTGCAAGATCAGGAAAGTCACTTATCTGGACCGATAATCCTGGAAACATAATTGTTAGAATACTAGCGATCAAAAGATTGATCATCAATCTATGGTGTAAAGAGCTACAGACTGACAAGAATTTACGGTCGTATTATTTACAGAATTTATGAATAAATTTCTTGTATTGTATTATATATATTTATAACTTGTGCTATATTACAAGATCTTTGTCAAACGTAAGCACATGTATTATTAGATTATTACAAAAAGTCGAAATAGTTAGAAATAGTTAAAAATTAATTTGTACATATAGAGGTTTTTACATGAACGAGTTGTTTACAAATTGATTTAGTTGATTTACTGATTTTTATGTAAAGATTTTTTATATGTACATTTATATATTATTTACAGAAATTTTACGCAAGAAATTTTTTCACAAATCTTTTAATCGAGAAGAACTATTTAAGATTCAATAGAAACAAAGTTCAGAGAATAATTCTTGCTTCTATACGCGCGCTTACATAAGAATATTATAAATTTATATACCTATTTCCCATTCATTGCTATGTGATACTTACATTTTTTCACAGCTTTGTGTTGCAACTATATACGCACATTAATAAGTTCTGTTTTTTTAAGCAAAATTATTGTGTTTCTTCAATGACTTTCTTCGATGACTAATACTGCTGTGTCTCATTCATATTTCGAATGCTATCTAGAGACTCATGCGTTTATATCATTCGAATATATTAATGTTTTCTATTATATACATCTTTTTTATTTTTCTATAATTGCAATATATATATCATATATAGTACAATATTGCTCAAAAAATTAATTTTTTTTATAATGGTAGTTCATCTTCACGAATATCTCAATCACATACGTCGCGTGTTTTTTTAAATTTATCATTACTGTGACGGTTACAAAGTGAAAAGAGGCCGATATGAATATTTAAATGCAGCGCAAAGCGAAAATATACGCGATGACCGAAGTGGGCGTGATGTACCTATGTCAGTTTATCGATTACAACGCATTGCGACGATACCATCGCTGTTAGTAGCCGTCGCGATGACGCTGCGCCGACGCAATGCTGGTCTACGCGCGCCTTTATGATTTCTTTCTCTGATTTTTCGTTTTTAGAAAACACACAAATCTCTTCTCTTCTTCTATCCTCTCATCTTTTCTCTCTTTTGTTATTTCAAAATTTTTATGTGTTTTCATATTGTTTAAAAACATTATTAATATTTTCTCGAAAAAAAGATTGTTTCAATAATAGTTTTTTTCTATAACAAAGTTTATAAAATATATTTTATATGTTTATAAAATATATTTTATAAAAATATAAATGTATGTGTGCATACTTATAAGAAATATGTTAAATGTATAATTTAATGTACAACATCTTAAACTTGCAATTGCCAGCATGAATAGAATGTACTCGTTTATTATTGTCACGTCATCTTTGTAATATCAAACTTCACTTTTCAAATAGTCTTTCCCTCTCGTGCTCTTTTCGTGTAGTGAAAAGTGTTATTGATTCCACGAAATCGTTAAACTTCACAGAATAACCACTTTTGTACGAGCGACAAAAGTTTGTATAAAACGAAGAATCGGTCAAGTCAAGTGTTTCAGGATACAGGCGATACTGATTTCATACAAACTGTATTAGGTTTCTCCCGCGACAATGGAAAGTAAAATAAACCATAACATTGGTTTCTTGTTTATGGTACGTTACGAGGGATGATTGATAAGTGTTTATGTGAAACAACGTAGAGATAGCAACAGTAATATCATATTCCTGTTGTTGACAAATTTCATTGTTCAGAGGAACAAATGTAAAATGGTCCATTATCGCACATAGTGTGACAGCTCACCGAAGTAGATTAATTAAAATTAAATAATTCAATACGCTCGGTACTCAAATAACTTTGCTCCGTTTTTTGTCTGTTGTAGAAAAACATGACTGACAATGCAACACTTTGTACTTTTTTGTTAAGTCATAGAAATCGATAGAAATAAAGGAAAAAGTTCTTTAATGAATATAGCGTGTTCTTGGATTTATAGATATATGTCAACAAATTTATAATTTTATAGAAATAAAATATTAGTGAACAAATATTATTAGACCTTGAAAATTTTGTTTGTTACATAACAGTATGTACTTTTCTTGTTTTAGATATTAAGATAAACTTTTTATTATTATATTATGTATATCTTATGTATATTATGTATATCTAAAAAAAATGTAATTTTTTGTTACAGGTAATACTGATGGCGAGACATTGAGATTATTGAGAGGTGACTGGAAGATCTAGTCGCGCTTCAAAGTCACCATCGAGATCATTCAGCTAAGTTCTACACAAGGATCATGAAAATGGTGCTGTCTCAACGTCAGAGGGAGGAGTTGTAAGTTTTTTAGCCCATTTCTTAATAACATTCTTTTGGTTCGCGCTTTGTTCCGATGTGCATTTCCAATATCTCTCATTGTTTGCGCGATAACGGATGCCAGTTTTTCCTATTTAGATTTTGTTGTTTCTTTCTTTCAATCTGAGTTCTAAAGAATATCTAGTTTGCCAACATAATCTAAGAATCAATCGAGGAAATATACACAAGATATTGTAATGATAATGGTGTAGTATGTTTTTTCTTTCGTATTTCCGCACTATATCTTAAAGTTCTTTTTTACAAAATTTGATTATTTGATCAATTAGATGATTAGCTTTACTTGCGTTTAGTTTTACATCTTTAACGTCACCAAAACCGCAGTTAATTAGTATGAGTTACTTAAATGTTGAAAATTAGAAATATAATTTTTATATCATATTAAAATTTCTTTATACTTAAATTTCTTTTTTTTTTTTACAGTTTTTAACAATGAAATTTCTAGGGAAATCTCAATTAAATCTAACAAACTGTTGGATGTTTATACGCTCTTGGATTATTTAAACAATCATTTATTATATGTATAATGACTTCTATTGTTTTATATCGCCTTTTATGAGCGAACAATCTACAGCGATACTCGTTGAATGACATGCCATCGCCACCGATTATATTCTCGATCTATGACTGCTAATTCTTATGACAAAAAATTGTTTGTCAATTGACTAGTCTGGGGTAAATAACAAACAATGACTACGTTTACACGTACTGGTAAAACCGTTTTAATAAAAACCGTTTTAGTAAAAATGTCCGTTTACAGAACATCTAAGTCCGGTTTTTACTGAAACGGTTTTAATAACATCAGTACAAGGGACGTTTACAAGACATCTAAGTCCGGTTTTGTACTAAAACAGTTTTTATTAAAACAGTTTTACCAGTATGTCTAAACGTAGTCAATGTCGTAGAGAACAGTTGGTGGTGAGGATGTCTATCGAGCATGCGCAAATCGTAGCTTGCACGGATCGATAGCTTGCACGGGAAATAAATGATGGTAATAGTAGCGGCGAAACCTTCAGAGCTAAGTGAGAAAGAAAATGATATATATGTAAATAGATAGATAGGAAAGAGATAAATAAATTGATAGAGAGGGAAGAAGAGAGAGAGAGAGAGAGAGAGAGAGAGAGAGAGTGTGTGTGTGTGTGTGTGTGTGTGTGTGTGCTTGTTTGTTTGTGTGTTAGTGGGTGAGCAAATAACCAAGCTCTTTGTCTAAGAAAGAAAAGATTCTCATCAGCACAAGTGTCCTGTCCGCATCCAAGGTATTTTCCTTTTCATCCTAAAACTGCTCTCCGTGACTTTTAAAACAAATTATGTATAACTCTTAACACAAATTAAATTAAAATCAATCTAGGAAGCTAAATCGGTCACTACTACTCTTTACGCGTTCGAAGCCATGCAAATTTTATGGCCCTTTACACTAAGGGCCACAATAGAATTTTTATAATTCTAAATATATAATGATATTGCGTAATATGGTTAAATAATTATATCCTTATCAATAGTGCATTTATCTCGCTAGTGACCCCAGTGCACTCGGTTACTCTTGGGTTGCGTTAAAAATTTGAGTTCATTGGTAAATATTGAAAATCTATAGTTTACGTGACATATCATAGATTGGCTTTCCTGAAGATTACGCCATAAAATTAAAAAAAAAAAAAAGGAGCGAGCGTATTTATATATTACAAAAAGTTTAATTTTTAAGATATGTATTTGTAAAATACATATTTTAAAATTAATAAGTTAATTTAATATGTGTAAAATTTTAAAATATATAAATTGTAAAATATGTCACAAGAACAATGTCAGAAATATATGATACGCAAAATACATAAAATTGCACAAAAAAGTAACTACTTATTGCAAAGATTGCAATGATCAGCCCCACTTCTTGAAATGTTTTAACATAGTACATCACAAAATTTAATTTTTATAAAAATATTTTCATAAAAATGTTTAATTGTTGAATAATGCCACTTTTTATTTCACAATGTTCTTTAGTTATCTACGTTTTTCAAAAAGTGTTAATCAACGTTGTTTATTTTATTTTAATCATTTAAAAAAATTAGTAACACCGGTCATAAGTGATCACCTTGATGTTCAATATATTAAGAAATGACCATGTGACTGTATTTTCAGATTTCTGAACCAATATGCAGGGATGAATAGAAAGACGATTAGATCATTTTTAAAAAAAACTTTTTTTTATCGAGCCTGCTTGTTTTATCACCTAAATGTCAATATTCCATAAAAATTGACTTTTATATATTTTATATTTGAACAAAATTTTAATAAATTAATAAATTAAAAGAATCAAATTTAAATACATTACCTGTTTTTCATATGTCTTTTGTCTTTTTCTTGTCTATTTTCACATAGTTTTGTTTTAGATAAAAAAAAGACGTGGAGATATATTTTGTAGAGATATTTCTTTGATCTACATATTTTTTAAAAAAAAAAAAAAAAAAAAAAAAAAAAAGAGAAATTGTTGTGACTAAAATTCTCTTTTGGAAAAGAATTTTTTTATCATTATATACACAATATGTGTGACAAATAACCGGACTGAATTTCTGTTACCGACATTATAAGTGATTTACTTTGGACGCTTAAATGCTTTGAACGTTACACAGTGGATTAAACTACATAAAAATGCGGACATAAGCTCAAAAATTTTTCTCGAATCAAGTTTGTAATTTCATATTTGGTTACTTGAAATGTCATAGAAATAGTATATAGCTTCCATTTTCAAAATATTATTGCAACTTATGCGTAAAATACCCATAACCATAAACTTGAAAAGTTAGACAGTTCTAGATTTCCATCAATGTAGTTTAAATTTAAAACAGTATATTTCTTTCTACTTATATTGTTACATCAACTTTTTTTTACAACAATCCATAACTGAAAATCCATAACTGAATTAAAAAATAGTATAAGTTACAATTTGACAATTTTATAATGTTTTAAAACATCCCGATTATTAAATTATAAATTAACTTTAACTTTAATTAACACAAAAAAGCTTATAAAATCTTAAACTGTAACTAATCATATTTAATTAAAGATTTTCTATTTTGTGAAATAACATTTTAGCTGTAATAATTTGCAATCCTGAAAGATACATGTATTTTTTGCAAAAAGGATCCCCTGATTACGTCCCCTTTATTACGTTTTAGCTGGTTTATGTAATATAAGGTGCACAGTTTTTTTGAAATTTTATGTTTTATTTCTCTGTGATTAATATAGCAACATTAACAAATAAAGATTCTCTTTTTTAAGAAATTTATATTCTACTATAACTTATAAAGAACAATAGTTTGACTTAGAAAAATTACATTATTTTGAAATTGAACATGTTTTAAGTTATACATTATAACATTTTTTAAATGTGTTAACATTCTGCATAATTTCTGTTATCTCGTAGAAGTGTTATAACGAAGTAATCGTAAATGGTTTTTATTTTTTCGAAATTTTTAGATTCTAAATAAATTAATATTTACTCTTTCTACAACAAAGTCGATTGATTGTTTTTTATAAGTTATAGTGGAATCTAAAGTTTGTAGAAAAAAGAATAAATCTTTATTTGTCAAGTTGCCATATTAATCAAAGAGAAATCAATAAAACATAAAGTTGCGAAAGAAATTTGCACCTTATGTGAACCACTTAAACGCAATAGAATCACGCAAGTGATGAAAAAATGAAAAGAAAAAACAAGATATGTTCATATCTTGAGACATTAGAAATGTTATTATAAAAACTCATACGCTTACACTCAATTACGTTTACACACACATACACACGCGCGCACACACGCTAACACGCACATGCACACGCACGCGCGCGGTCGCAATATGCAAAATCCGACCGTGTAATCTTCTCGTGCTGCATATTATGGCCACTGGCCGAATAGACTATTCGTTGCAAGCCTACTGTTTTTAGAAGCCGGAAATGTATATGAAGAAAGTAGATCAAAGTTACTTTCCGAAAATAGAAAAAATTAATATTTTTGCATCACAATTTACCTTTATTAAATTTTAATTATAGTGAAAAATAAATACGTAATAGTATCAGGTTGCTCTTTAAACCCTGATGAGCTGTAATGTTCACGGAACGTCGGTATAAAAATGACACTAACGCAGTTCAAACCCGAAAAACATCTTTGTATGTTAATACAACACACCGCGAAAGCATCAAATATCAGAATATGTAATAGAATTTATTTTTTAAATTAACAGTAGTAAGTAATAAATAATTAACTAATTTTGGAATTCTGTTTTGTCTTGTTTTTTTTAACTTAGCCACAATTGACAGTAAAAAAGTTTAAAATTTTGTTAATTTTGTTAAAAACGTAGCTCATACTTTTATAATTTCAGTAATAGGATATTTTTAAATATTAAAACTGTTTTGAAAAAAGTTTTTTTACTTATGTTTTGTTTAATTGAATTTAAATAAACTTTTGTCACAAATTTGTTACCTTTTTAAAAAATCTGTACTAGGTATTTAGTATTTGGCCGAATAGTAAAAAAGTGGCCGAATAGGCCAAATACCGAATATTTGCCGAATATTCGTTACAAGCCTAGTGCATATTAGTTAATATTAATGCCGGCAATAGCTGTTTGTTTATAAAAATTGGTATTTATTGCAATATTGCATATAACAATTATTTAAATTGCTAAGATGCACACTTCTAGATCATGTATGCATAATTATTGTGCTTGTTGTATTTTGTCTCTATAAGTGCAATGTCCACTCTTTTCTATGTTTTGATCCACTGTACATCAGTCCGTCTTTATTGCTCTTTAAATATAGAACAAAAATAGACTGATACTCAAAGCGCATGAGCGCTCAAAACGAACGCACTTTATAAATACTATTTATTAGTTATTATTGTTTTTCGACAGTCTTATGAGCCATCAAATATAAAAGCAAAATTAGACGATACGTCATAAGTTATTGACATTTTAGTGTATCTTGGTGGATGTCGCGAAAACATAATAAAGCAAAAAACAAATATTAAATTCTGTTTTAAACTTGAAAAATGGTCACACAAATACTTGAAATATTGAGGCAATAATTATATATTCCGTACACAAATATTTGACTAGTATGAACGAGAAGATTTGAAGGACAAACGACGACCAGCTCGATCAAAGTCAGCGAATTCGTGCGCAAAGTACATGAACTCATCGCTATTTAAATGACATTACGGATCATGGAAAAAGAAATTGGCATCTGTAGAGATCTGATTTACGTTATAACTAAAAATTTAGTCAAATAGAAGCTATGCTCGCTTTATATTGCACTTATTAACCAGTGATTAAAAAACGTGTTCGTGTGCAATACTGCAAGAACATCATTAAAAAGGAAGAACAGAAACTTTTTGGATTTGAGTGACTGATGATGAGATGTAATATTTCGAAAATGATCCATTAATTAAGCGCCAAAGCGCCGAATGAGGAAATCGCTTAGCTTACCGAGACGAAGAAATTATGCTTCCAAAAATCATGAATATTCATTTATTTTTATGATTCCAAAGTGATTGAAATCAGATTAGAAATTTATTCTAAATAGTAAAATGGCGAATTCTATTGGAATCTAATTTCTATTTGAATGTTTTAGAGCGTTCGAAATGTACGAACAAGACCCGGTTACAAAGAGTCTAGCAGCTGATTTCTCTTGTATGACAATACACCGGCGCACATTGTCACCGTCAAACAGTTTCTGACTCAAAAATAAGTACGCTTATGACCATCCATCTTATTCTCTAGATTTTGTACCTTACGATTATTTTCTGAAATTGAAAATGATGAAAGAAATCCGATTTTGAAGTAATCAGTTGCCATGACAAAGATACTCAAAGCGATTCCGAAGTAAGAGCTTCAAAAATCGTTCCGTTCATTATTTGATCACTCTATCGACAAAAAAAAAAAAAAAAAAAAAAAAAAAAAAAAAAAAAAAAAAAAAAAAAAAAAAAAAAAAAAAAACAGACTTATAATCCAATATGGCCATTGTTTCATTTTCTACAGTTGTAGGTTATTTATCAGACGTACTGTATATATATCGTTTATTTTTCCAATTATATGTATACAAAAGCACTTTTTTTGTACTATTGAGTGAGCTCAGCTTCCTCAACTTAATCATTCCATCTTTCATTTATGAACTGAAAAAAAAGAGATATATATACATTGCGGAGAATAAGATAGAAGATGATTGCTACAGATGTTTCTCACATTCGTTATATTCATGTTTAAAAAAGATTAACAGACACGTGCTGTCTATGGGTGCTTTTTAACTACGTACACAAGTGACACTGTGTAACACAGTGTCCATTTGTGCGAGAAAGAGTATATCAGTGTGTCTCATTCACACTAGTAGACACTGTATTACACAGTGTCGCTTATGTACGTAGCTGGGGAAAGTACCCCATATCTAATTTCAGAAATGTTTTATTTCTTATTAACATTTTTAATATCCTAAAGACATCTGCATAAAATACACTATATCACATATTCACTGTAAGCATTATGTCTTATAGGGTATCCCGTAAGTCGAGATCAATCGCTGGGGAGATGACTAAAGATTCAAAAACAAGAAAAAAGTTGATATGAACATACATCCGGAAATATGTGTTGTCTTCGAGTTCGCCATTTTTATGTTGAAATTTGAAATCGCTGTGTTTAGAATGTTTTGGCAAAAGTAAAAGAAAGGATGATTAGTATATGAGTTTTATGATATAATTAAAATCAAAGTTGCTTTAATCAAAGCACTACTTAAGATGTATCACGTGGAGGTTCTATCATTTACAATCCTATCATTTACAGTCCTTAGCATCTCTTAACAAAAATCAGGACCTCACAATTCGTCATTTCTATGATATTTAGTGATTCCAAAACCTCTCTGCCGCGCGCGCGCGCGTGTGTGTATGTGGAGTGAATGAATGTAAGTGATAATATGAAAATTATAAGAGATATTTGAAATGCCCTCCTGCAAGAATTCGAAATACAACAATTTCAAATTTAAACATAAAAATGACGATATATAACTCGAAAATAACGCATTTCCGAATATATGTTAATATCAACTTTTCTCCTTGTTTTTAAGTTCCCAATCACTTTCCAAGCGATTGACCTCGACTTACGGAACATTTTATATATGTATATAGTCACCGATGATTGACATAAATATACTTAATTATATGTTGCTTCTCGTAAAATTTGACAGTAGAAGGGAACGACAACTGACTGACAGTCTGTCAGTTGTCGTTGTGTGATAGCGTTGTCGCGTTCTGTTTGACATCAGCGGGTTTGTAACCAGACAGAATTGATCACAGATACTTGACCATGTACAGCTGACAATGACTGAGTTTTTCCTATCTTTTCTTTAATTCAGGCACTGAAGAAGATCCAAATCAGGATCGAAACGTTTGTAATTAAATTTTGAATAAAAACGTTTTCAACCCGAACATCTGGTTTTGTTCTCGTATTGGCCGTTCCCTTCTACTGATAAGTATACTTCTACATAAAGTCCATCTAAAAATTTTTGTGAGATTACTAATGTATTTGATGATTCAATATTCTCGAATAAAAATAGAGCGATTTAATCACGCGGTTGAAAAAGCGTTGTTGAAATCCATCTTCGATATGTGTGAATATTGCGAGACAAACTCCAAGTGCCTCGGTGGCCT
>QVOA01003598.1:0-10848 GCA_014825685.1 Pseudomyrmex cubaensis | reverse complement strand
TTAACCACACCATAAGCAGAACATGTTACTGCATATGACAGTCCGCAGTCTGTGCAAAGTGGGACGGAAAAATATACACACAATTCTACGTATTATATAATAAATAATGTGTAACACATTAAGGCTTCTCTTATTTCTCATATCTTCTATCTATCATCATCCCTAAACCTACAAAAAACTGCTTGCAAAAAAAAATATAATAAAACCAAACGTGGAGAGACAGGGAGAGACACTCCCTGTCTCTTCCTGTCTCTCCCTGTCTCTCCCTGTCTCTCCGTGTCTCTTCGTGTCTTTCGAGACAGAGAGAGACAGGGAGAGACACGGAGAGACACTCCCTGTCTCTTCCTGTCTCTCCCTGTCTCTCCTTGTCTCTCCGTGTCTCTCCGTGTCTCTCCGTGTCTCTCCGTGTCTTTTGAGACAGAGAGAGACAGGGAGAGACACGAAGAGACCTCTCCCTGTCTCTCCCTATCTCTCCGTCTCTCCGTGTTTTTTGAGATAAGGAGAGACAGGGAGAGACAGGGAGAGATAGGGAGTGTCTCTCCGTGTCTCTCCCTGTCTCTTCCTGTCTCAAAAGACACAGAGAGACACGAAGAGAGAGGGAGAGACACGGAGAGACAAGCAGAGACACGGAAAAACAGGAAGAGACAGGGAGTGTCTCACAATTTATTAATTCATTCACTTACGCATTTATCGTCGAAATGCTTTCTTGTGTTTTATTACGACTCGTATACATATATGTGTGTATTTATATACGATCCGGGCACGCCAAGTTTTTGTACTTTACTTTTGTTTTAAGCCCGTTTTATGGGATCTACAGTCTTAAATCCAGTACTTGGCTAATTGCGGTGATTGTCTGTGTTTTTTATTTATACAGAAAAAATATTTATGTAATAGATAGTTTGTGTATTTGGATAGTTTTTATGTACATGGCGTATGATTTTTTCTTTTCTAAAGACTTTTTTTAGGGTGATAAAATATACAGAATAAAAATAGCACATACAAAATAATAGAACTATTAGATATCGCGAAAGAAAATTAAAGGTTTAGGTTTTCAAACTTCACGAGATCATTTAACATTTGCATCGTAAATCCACCGTTGCGAAGCACAGTTGCCATTTTCGATAGCTAAAGCTTGCCACGTTGTTTCTCCTGAAAGTAGTGTGATTGCGGCTGATATAAAGTAGTCGACTGCAGCTGCGCGCGATTGCGATAGATTTATTTTCCGCGTGGTACAAATCGCAACCTTGTAAAATCGTAAAACACAAAATCGAAATGCATTCTCGTTTAATCTATCAGTCATTTCGTCGACATATTTTGCGTTGAATAAGATCCACGCTAAAAAATATTTTGCTAACACGAATTAAAGATTCGAGAAAAATATCTATCGATATTTACACGCAATACGAAGTATTACGTACATGTTAATACTTTTCTTATTTACGTGAGAACTTTTCTTATTCTACTACATCGCACGTGTATAAATACATGTACACATATGTAAAATCATGTGAAACTATTATTATATCAATAAAGCTTAATTAGTTTACGTTAATTTAGATAAATTTTTGAACTAATAATACGAAAGTTTTCTCAAGCGTTGTAGTCCGCGATTTGTTTAACATTTATATTTTAGTAATGTTGAATTAAATAACTTTTGTGTATTTGGGTCACTTTCATAAATATCAGTTAATGTAAAATGAGATTTAAGTGATTTCCTGTCCCTATTTACACGCGGAGGCTGAATTAAGAGAAGAGATAGAAAGAGCAAAAAAGAAAAAGATCACTTATAAATCTCAATTAATTTTAAACATTAATTGGTTTATGAGAACAACCCCGCGGAAATTTATTTAATTGCTCGAGCTTTATTTTCTTTCCCATAATCGGAATTTATAGGGTGCTACGTACGTATACATACACATGCGGGGTATAATCTTGCCCTCGTGATTATCAAGCGTAAGCATCTTGTGAGTGCTCCTCGACAATACTATATTCCGTGCTCGCGAATGAGAGAATGCATATACCACTCTATTTCCCGATGTAATTCTCCGCGTCCATGTTCTCTCGAAATTCAAAACAATGTACCGGTAGCTATGAGCACGCATAATGCTTGCAATTGAGCGGAAAGCTAAGAGTAATTATCGCTGTAGTATTAGGCAAACACGCGGATGGAATAACTGCAAAATTCGCGTGGATTTCAGGTAACATTAGCTGCTCATTATTCGGTAAACATATATTTTATCTACTTAAGTGTTAAATTCAATTCAATTACTTGACTATTTAATTCAAAGATTTAATTAAATTCTAATCGAGAAAGAAAGAGAGAGAGAAAGTGTTTGCTTATTTGAATAAACTAAATACAATTATGGCAACGCAAATTGCTGCTGTTTTTGCTATTCTCTACAAGGAACTCTATTTTCCCATATTTTTGAAAACGGTTTTGTGATTAAAACGATATGTATACAGCTACATATACTTTGCTTTACTATGCAAAGCGGCTTTCTGCCCTGATGGTTCTCTCGAATTAACTTTTAATGGAATTAGCGAAATTCTATTACTGCATAGATAAAAGCTCTCTTGTGCTTCGCGACGCACGTCAAAAGAGACTTTTTAATACCAAGTACAATGCAACATAATGAAATTATTATACCGTTTTAACGACTTAAACGATTTTAACGGTTTAACGACTAGATAAACACGAGCATTAATATTTTTCTCCACAACAGAATAATAGTTAAAGTTTTACACAAAGTCTCGAAAGATACATTTTTAACACAATCATTAAATAGAATAATATATTTAGACGTATCATGATATATATATAAAACTTTTTCTAAAGGTTTGTTACGTCTCCGGAAATATATATCTCCGAACTTTTGAGTTTTCCGTGGTATTACGAAAAAAAAACTATCTTTGTTTTAAGGACAATACCATCTTTCCTATTACCTGAATAGCTTTATAGTGTCGACTTTACGAGCGCAGTAACGCGAATACAATATTCGATGTGGTCACAATGAGACCCTGGAAAATCACCTTCGCTACCGCGAGAAATCAGTCCCTTGAGAATTGACCGAGTCTCTGAGTCTGGCAAACACACTTGCAAACATTGGTTACACACCAATGGCCGCCTCTCATGTTTGTACTAAATAACTATGCTCTTCCAAGAGAGTGCCAAGTCGTTTCCAAAATCGACCGCCGACCTTGATAGTCTCTCAGTCTTCTCTTCTCTTGATATAACGCTAATCCAACTAAATTCAAATAAACGCGGCAAACATCACACGTCCGACTAATACAAGTAGAAGGACAGCGAGTGAGAAATGTCTATCGTGATGAAAAAAAACTTTACGCCGGCTGTTTGAAACGTTCCAAATTTAGATATTGGACATTTTCAAGTCAAGAAATTCAAACAAACACAAAAACTTCGTGTATATTTCTGAACGCAAGATTTTCGATATTTTGAAGAACAACACTTTCGCGCGACTTCGTAATTTAAATTTTATCAACTTTTCAAAGATTTGAATATCCGCTGCTTTTGAAGCGAGAGAGTTTTGCGATTGTGCGTGGCGCAACTGAGTCTGATATTCAATTTTTCCACTCACACACGTATATACACACATACATAGCTCGTTTCTTAATCGGTTTTACTACGGCTATGCCAAGCACGCATATGCCATATACGATCGCACACATATGTATATCTATATATTTTATTTTCTGCGAGAAGTAGAAAGAGTTTTTGATTGCATTGAATTGTTTCAAAGATACACGCTCGTTTTCGCGAAATTGAACATATAAATTGAATCATCTTTTAAATGTTTAAAAATGTTTTAAATGTTTTAAAAGAGAAATGTATAACATGAGAAAAGAGCATTATACTTCCGGCTAAATTTTATCTCTGTCTGAACATGGGTTGTTGTATTTTTGATTAACACACACACTTTCTTCGATGCAACCATGTATTTCATTGATATTTTTATTTTCTAGATTTTTCTGAAAAAAAAAATCCGATTTCTATTTATTTACTTATAATATACAAATGTTTCTATATTAAAATAAAAGTATTTATCAGTGCGAGCAAATAAAAGTTATAGACGTTTACTATGAAGATGTATAGTGGCAAAAATATTTATATCCCTTTTTATTTATGTGTCATTAAATTATGAAAAACTTATAAATACGATTTTTTGTTGTTTTGTTCATCATTTGTGTGTCATCTTTTTATTTCTGAATAATGCAAAGACAACGCGCTCAGTATTTTTGTGTGACAACATGACACATTTCGATAAACATCCGAGTCTATTTTTTCCGCAGAATTTCAAGAGCCGTAGCGCACGAATTGCACATATGGCGTTTGTAGTTTTTATTTTAATTCTGACAGGATACATTGCTGCCATGTTTAGAAGTGCTTTTCTCTCCCTCTCTTTCTCTCTTTTTCTCTTTCTCTCTCTCTCTCTCTCTCTCTCTCTCTCTCTCTCTTTCTGACGCGTCTCGATGCTATTTTTGAAACTTCAACGACACGAGGGCGAATCTCATCTCTTGCTCGTCGAGAGAAAATTTGACAGTAGCAAAATGAAAACATGCAGAGATTTAAATTTCATTATCCGCCGTTTGGCGAATTACCTCTGTTCTTACACTCTCTTGCATTTTCTTTTTGTATATAACTGACAAGTTATCAAATTTCGTCTCTCGATAAACTTCTTCTTCTTATTTTTTCTAAAAAAATACACGAACAAAATTTCCGATTTCTTGTTTTTTTTTGTACGCTCCAACATCGCTTTTCCCTTACGTGTCAAATATGCCGCGCGGTGTATCTAATAATAAAATTTCCTTTAAAATATGCGATCTTAATTACGTCGGAAATGTGCTTCCGTTGAGACAAGAAATTCCTTCGAGTACCGCCTTCAAAGATTTGCAAGAAGATGTCGCGAGCTGGACAAGAATGTGTCCTCTTCGCTCTCTTCAAGCTTATTTAGTAACGATCAATAAATATTTATCTTGAAGTTTCTTGAGAAATATGTACTAAATACGTATAGGTACTAGATAAACGCGTTTGCTCTTATAATTTAATGTATCTCACATACAAGTGTACACATACATAGTACAATACACATTTGACAACGGCTCAAGTTACGTACTGTGCGAAGCAAACAGCGAAAAAATTAAAAAACCAATCAGCGTCGTACTAAAAATATAATAATAACATACAGATATATGTATAGAGACGAAATGAATGAAACAACTCATTCTATATCAGTGAATGAAAAAATAAATTAAAAAAAGACAAAAAAAAAAAAAAAAAAGCACGAAGCATGCATTATATACGTTATAATGGATGTTTGGGCGTGTTAAATTGCGTGATCGCTCTCGTAGTTTTTGCGTAAAACTGCAAATTCAGCGCTGGAAGATACATTTAGATAAAATGTAGACCCAACGGACACGTTAATCTTGCCGCGTGTTTGCCACGAACTTATCGACGCAATCTTCTCTTTCGATCGACACGCGTTCAGACACAATGATGTAACTGTGTGTGGAGAGTAATTATTACTAACGCAACGTTTATTCAATTTTTTTAGCTATCACACTATGTCGCTTAAAATATTATGCAACGTAGGTAGTCACAAGTCAGTCGAGAGATACAGTCGAATTTACGGCAAAATACAGCGGGTTGACAAACTATGACAAAACATCAATTTAATGTTCGCAAAGATAATTATCTGTATTTCGCGCTGTTAGCTAATCGTTGTTGTCTCAGGTCAGGGATTTATATCGTTCGATACAGAGATCGAGGTTTTAAATAATGTTTTATTTTATCTTCTTTTGCAAATGATCACGCGAGATTCGGGTTTTATCAACCTCACCGGGAATGTTTTACGGGCAACGTTTTTGCATCGATTTAATCAAACTGTTCGGGTTAGGTATGCGCGAACTCTCCTCTCGTCATGCAAATCCGCGATTGAGTTACCACAACGTTGACGTCCCGGTTCGCTCGATCTCTATCGTTCGAAGGATATTTTAGTCGGGCGATATTGAAGGAGCGAAACGTCATCCTCGACTTGCATACGACCATGTGCGTGTCATGAAAGGAATTTTATCTGATACGCGGTAATAGAGTTCGTGTAGTGGGTATCGGAAAGGAGCGATGATCGAGAACAGGTGTCCATTAGGGGATGAAGACGCTTCGGATATAGCAAAATGTGCTTCACGTTGCGAATTCACGAATACGCTTATAAAAAAAACAATTTGATTTTTTTTTATATTTAATATCTAAGCTGCATCTAAAATTATATGAATTTATAATTATTAGGTTAAAAATTATATGTAGAAAAAGTTTTTTCACTCGGTATTAATTTACCAGTATATTCAGCACGCAAGTTGTCATGTCACATGTAGTTTGTAATATTGTTAAAAGCTTGTTAATATTCCAAACAATCTCCTGTACGCGACACACAACTGTAGCAAATATCAATATGATGTTTGACAAAGGACATTTACCAACTATAATAGCTTTTGGAAAAGATAGAGCATATTTCTGTCTCTGTCTGTCTATCTATCTATCTATCTATCTCGTTGGAATTAGTAGAATCTAATATTAGAACCGACCCAATTTTGCATTTGCATTAGATTTGATCGCTAATTAGGATTTTGCAGAAGACCGCACACAGACAACAACGATAAACGCGACCAAGTCCGGATCTTACGGCATTAGATTCCCGTATGTTGCTATTGCGTTTCAACAGTGTATCTGACGCGCGCGCACTAACCCTTTGAGAGTTCACTGATACATAAAGAAGCGATTATTCCCCGGCAATACAACGGGAGACGGAATTGCCTCGCGTGATCCCGCAAAAATCGTGCAAAAACAGCAGTTTGCTGGCTCATCATAAAAAAAAAAAAAAAAAAAAAAAAAAAAAAAAAAAAAAAAAAAAAAGAGTAATGAAAATAGTGTTAACCGCACGGTAAGATAATCACGAAAAACCACGGCTTTGGACGATTTTTAATATGTTCCCAGAGAGGTCAGACTCTATCGCGCTGCGAAAATTGTTTTTCTTATACACGGCCTTAGAGAGCGGCGAAAAAAATATCTTTTGTGTACTTTTTATGACCGAAGCAACGGCTCGCGCAACGTGACAAAAAATACGAACGTATATCTGCCGGCGATGCAGTTTCGGAACGGAAAACCTGACCCGGAAGTTTTGCAAACATTTTTTGGCATTTTTTAGGTGTTGGTCGTTGTAGCTTTGGGGCAAACCGCAATCACACCGTAGTGTCAACTTTTTGAGACTTGACAACCCGAATGAAAAATTCGATATTCGTCGTTCATCGAAGAAGAAACGACGCGGCGAAACGGTAAACGTTTTTCATTCTTCTAACAGCGATTAAAACGTGCATTATCGCGCGCTTGCGACAAGCGAATCTTTTTTGTGCGGAATTGTTGATATATCAGACGGTGGGACTGAAATTTGCATAATACATAATCGAACGCGCGCGAGAGAAACGAGCGATTGTAATTTATCAGAGCCACCCACTCTTGGTCGGCGCGTCAGCCGAGCGTCTGATAACATCGAACGGTTTGATGAAATCGATGTATTAAATCGGACACGTATCATCGCTAATGCAATGACGACGATAATGAATCTAATAAATCAATATGACAGGGAATAATGCTCGTTGAAATCTTTGCAATCGCAACAATGACGCACGGCTCTTCTATATACGCACACACACAAACATGCGTGTCGACGGCAAAAGTTAACAGGCATCTACAGTTTATATCGACGTAATAATCTATGTATCTGCTCGAATTTTCAAAAGTGGAACTACAGTAAATTAAGAGAATTTATCTCCTTCTCGTCTCCATCTTTATCGTTTGCAGACATTAATTCCGAAAATTGCTGTAGTAATTTAGCCGATGTTCCTCGAATGACTCGCCTAAGTGCGCAAGGAACTTTTCCAACTTCGTCATCTCAATGTTCTTTCTACCCTTTTATTACTTAAGAATTAGAATTTAAGATCCGAGAGCATTTTGATCTCCTCAAAAACGACGAGATCGAGTCGCGCTTTGCGAACAACTCGCTCCTCAATATTATCAACAAAAATATAACAGAAGACATTCTTTTGTGTGACACAATAATAAGATGATATATACAAGCAATTAATTCATATATGATTGCAAAACAAAAGTGAAATTTGGAAATGTCATTTACATGATGCTGTATTGTGAATTATACAAAGTCGGAGATTGCATTCCATATCGTTTGCCACCATATCGAATTTGCGGAACAGTTTGTGCGAGCTGAACATTATAAGGGTGGAATAAAAGTTCGGAGAGGGATAAAAACGCGCCCGCATATACCAAAAAGATTGCCGGTTATGTCGGATCTACGCGTGGCAGTTTCTGAAACTGCTTGTAATTTATGATGCGCACCCCCGGCCAAGCTCTGGAAAAAGCTATCGGCGTACAGTCGTCACTGCAGTAATCCGCAGTAGGTACTCGCGGATGAAATATCCGGCGTGCGAGATCGGCGTCGTCGATTCTTCGTCCTCGAGGATTATCGCTTTCCGATTGGCGGTTGTTTCTGCGACGTAAAACGTTGTCGAAACGGTCGAAAGTTTCGTAAATACGATTGTGGCGAGTGTTATTGACTGAACGAGATATCGTTTGAGTTGGAAACTGCAGATGTCACTAACTCTACGATAGACCATTCGTCAAAATCGTGTTTGTTTCAAAAGACGCTTTTTTTAACATATAAATATATTTATTTATTAACATATAAATACAAAAACTACACAGATGTCATTTTTGGAATATATAAAATATAACTGTATCAGTGACATTTATTTTAAATTTATCTAATTAAAGAGAAAGTAATATACCTAAATCAGAATAAAAATATATATTTCATTTTTTGAAATTAGATATTTAATAATTAATTTGTGAAAAAATTAAATTTAAAGCAAAGAATCAACTTACTGGGGCAGAGTTTTACTTTACTTATAAAAAAAAAAAAATCTCGCAAATGTAATAATCTTTTAATACAGGCAAAAAAGTGTAAAATTGATTCATTGATATAAGTGTGCTTTACTTGTGGAGACGAACTCATCTCTTTTCAAATAACAGGATTAAAGTAGATTAAAAGAAATTCAGATAAAAAAATTGTCCCATTTCGTGACGTTTTGCATTTTCAATCTTTGAGTTAGGTTCTGGTTTTGCAAATGTGGAAATCCTTTCCATTTCGCCACTCGACATTTAGCTAAATGCTGCCGCTATAGAAAGTAAGTCCAGAAAAGAGTAAAACGAGGGAATCGAAAAATTTACGGATCACTCTGCAATTTCAAAGATTAGATCTTTCTGGATTTCATAAAAACGACACCTAACCTTTGATTTCTTTTTTAATTCACTCTCATTTCTCATGAATGCAAGACGCGTGTGGTAAGACGCGTGTGCGGTCGATTAAATGCATACCGCGCGGTATTTTGGCTTATCTGTAGAAGCCGCACGTGAAAATAGCATCGCGTTTCTCAGCACGCCAGAACATCTATAAAGACTAGATTGAGTAGGTTCCGCTATGGGTCTATTTCAGTTTGGAAACAATCGCAAACGGGAGCCAGTTGTGCAGCTGTAAACGATGGTTTCCAAGGTCGAGTTTGCACATTCTACTGTCTCACGATCTAAATGCGGTAAATACCATGTTGTACGATTCAACGATGCGCGATCGTTAAAATTAATGCGCGGTCAGATCCTTGAATCACAAATCCGAAACACAGTAATATCCGCAATCTGATTGCGCTTTGCATTTGGCATTTCTACGTTGTGAGCGTGACTGTAATACTTTTTAATATTATATTGCAACATAACGTACTGCAATGTCGTCTATAATATCTTTATAATTATTAAAATTGATATAAAAAACGATATAAAATTGATATAAAAAAATCCAAACAAGTTTATAAAATTTAAATTATTGTTTCGCTATATAGTGTGTTGCAGATAAATATAGAGAAACGCGATATTACATTCGACGAAAAAGAGAATAACATACGCACTGCTGTTTAACCGCGAGTATATGTGTGTGTATACACACACATATAAATATATGTATCACTTCTATACGGTTTTTACAGGATATGACCTGAAATAATTTATACGTCGCACTGGCAAAGAACACAATTCCGAAAATATTCGAAAATGTATAATATAAATACTTCGGAAATAGTTTCTGCTTTCACGTTATATTTCTGGCTTCCTGCCGGTTATCACGTGAATAAATTGCAGTGCCAATATGCGATGCCATTTTATAATAGCTTTCAAATATATCGAGAGATATAGATTCCTATTTTCGAAGTTCTGCATTTCTGCATTTTCGCTGATTGTGAGTCAAAATTTAGAAATTGTTAATAATAGTAATGTAATATGGTCACATGTTATCAAACTCATTATTTGTTCGTATATAATATTACAAAATATCAATAGGAATGATGTACGCATGTTATATTATTTACATCGTTATTTGTGACGTACACATATGTATATGTAGTGATGAAATATGCGATATATTTTTTTAAGAATGTGTCTTCTCATAAGAGATTTATAGCGTGCGCATGTGTGCGTAATAAATTACGTTAGACAATGTTTTAGGCAAATTGATATCAATGTTAGTTTTGTGAGAAAAATTCCGCAATAAAATAGCGCGTTTCTTTTGAAAATGATAAGGGTATGTATTTATGTGTTGCGACGAAGCACATTCCTTTAAAGGAAGATGAACATTTTTCCGATAGGACCTGGATTCTAATAATGGAGCTGTACGAAACAGAACTATATATATATATATATATATATATATATATATATAT
>QVOA01003586.1:0-11257 GCA_014825685.1 Pseudomyrmex cubaensis | reverse complement strand
GAATAATTTCGTGTCGAATCGTACGGTGTCGAATAATTTCGTGTCGAATAATTTCGTGTCGAATAAATTTGTGTCCAATAATTCTGTGTAGAATCGAGCGGTGGCGAATCATACTGTGGTCAAACGGAACACGCCCGCCGGGTTGGTGTGAAAACCAATAAGTTGGCAACATATAGGTGTGAGTACATAACGCACTGCGTGCAAACTTACGTGTAGGCGTGAGAAATCTGAGGAAAGGGTTGTTCAAAAGCCGTCGTAGAATGTTAAGAGAATAATCTTCAGAGCATGATTGTTCCATAATCGGTGCCGAACACAAGTTTCACGCAAATCTCTCATTTATTTGTAAATTTGCCGTTTAATAGATGCCCTTGTATTTTTTGCTATTTTTATTAATAAAAGCATTTTCTTATTTTCCTAAAGTGAACAGTGTGTGTAAATCCAACACCTGAGAATAAAACTCTCAAACTTACAGCATATTTTTCAGTGAACAAGACTTGGTTAAAGATTATTAACACAAAAAAGAGAGACATTGAACTCGAAGTACGGCAAGTTCGGTGATCGGCTTAACACGTTTCGCGTCTGTGTACTCCGGTATTGCAATGAGCAGTAGGGGCTTCGTTGCGGTGTGTAAAATTATTACTTGTGGTGATTCAGAAAAAAAGAATTATCACAGGTGTATGTCGTTGACACGATCGGCCTCTCTCCGGCAATTTAGGATGGAACGTCATGAATTAGAGTTGCTCTCTTTAGCTTAGCTAAAGGAGGAGATGCGTTGCGAATCTAGGCGTCGGACGATCGCGCTCGTATATTGGATGTGATTTTGACGATGGCAGAACGAAGAGCAGTCGGTGTAGCCGGTGCGGCGTTGCAGGGTGAGGCGAGACTAGCCTCAGCGCGACGGGCGCGAGGGCGGCCAGCACCAGTGCGTCTTTGCTGCAACATATATGTACCACGTTGGCGTTGCAGATGCAACAGCAACAGTAAGTGTTGACACAAATATTGACGGCCTTGCGGGATGCTAACTGTGGTGCGCCAGGACGTCAGTCCGGTTTTTAAGTGGTTCAGGGTGAACGGTCACCGACGATTGGAGAGTGTGGAGAGTCAGAGAAGTGCAGTTAACTCGCAGGCTTACCTGTCTTTCTACTTTTTCATCTGCTCAAGCGGTGAATTTGTTAGCCTCGCAAATTCTGGAGTTTACGGGCTTAAAGGCAGATGTGGGTACAGCGTATTGAAAAAGTGGCGGATATCCATTCGGATAATGGATGCTCCACATAATGTAATCTATTTGGCCGCGTCGAATAAATTGGCAGGAGCAACAAAAAGATGGTTCGACCTCGGAAGCGGTAGTATGTTGGAGTTGTGGACGGGTTTTAAGGAAGCTATTATAAAAAGATTCAAAAAAAGAATCCTCTTCCATGTCGCCTTACAAAGAATTGACGCGGAAATAGAATTTCGCGAAGGAGGACGTTCCACGAATATGCGCTGGATAAGTTAGCGCTAATGTTTTCACTGAACTTATTAACGAAGGAAACGATACACTTATTGATAAATGGAATCAGCAGTCGCTCGTTGAGAGGAACAGCAGCTTCAATTAGAGCAAATTTTCTGGACGAGTTCCTAGACGAGATGCAAGCTATTATTTCAGCCACGGGAGTTGAGGTGGACAAGAAAGGTGCTGCCAAAACGAAGGAGTACGGGAAAGCGTCGGGCAAAAACGACTTGACGAAGAGTGGCTCGGAAAGATCCCAGTCAATTCAGTGCTTTTTCTGCAAAGAAAAAGATAAATTTGCATATTAAGGGCGACCTCACCGATTTCAATGACCTTGACATATGTTGTCAAGGACATGTTCCCGAATAACAATTGAAAGGTTTTAGCCATCGCTCGTTCTTCGTTAAAAAGTTATGGACGAAAAAATTTTATAACTGAACCATCGTTTTTCGACACCGTGTACATTTGAAAAGTAAATATTTTGATTGTGTCACACACTATTGCACGTGTTTGCGAAAAAGAAGCTCCGCCCCTTCCCCTGCATCCTCAAAAGTATTAAAACAAGACTACTTTGTTTATATACTTTGTTTTTTTTTGTTTGTTGTGTAAGCGTGTAGATAGGGGAGGCTGCGCCTCTCTGCAGGTGGAGAAGAATAGCCTCTCCACCTGCATTCCCCTCGCTTTGCGTAGAAAAGTGAAACCTATGTGGAACGTTGCTTCAACGCTCGAAGTATACATGGGTATTAATAGCGTACATTAACAAGCAACGTGGCTAAAACAGAAGCAAGGTTTTACATAGATTTAAACTTTCTATGCAAAGCGAGGAGGGGAAAAGCCCCTCTTGTGGGGAGGCGCAGCCCCCCCTACCTACACACTTACAACACGAACATCGTACATGAATATTTCTTAGGTCGAAAAAGGACATCTAAATTAAAATTTTTTTCTTAATTTTACATTTTATTGTTTATATATTAAATATTTATGTGTAAGACATATGTCTAAAACATTAGTATATAATATTATTATAAATATTATTATATATTACACAGACATATGTCTAAAACATTATATATTCTTTGTCTAAAATATACACGATGTCAAAAAACGATGGTTCAATTATGAAACTTTTTTTGTCCATAACTTTGTAACGAAGAACGAGCGACGGCTAAAACTTTTCGATTGTTACTCAGAACGATCACCTTGACAACATATGTCAAGGTCATTGAAATTGGTGAGGTTGCCCTTAATATGCAAATTTACCGGAAAAAGGGCATCGTAAACGGCAGAATGTCCGAAGTGACATAAGCGGCATGACGAAGCAGGATCGTCAAAGACGGCTTCACCGGCAGCGGTGTCCGCGGTACAGGAGGAGGCCAAGGAGAAATCTTCGTCGACGGTTGCGTTTGTTGCTGCGAGCACGTATGCAAATTATTTTAGATGGTTCGCCTACTAAAGTAATAAAGTTAAATTCGCAGATATGTAATCTATTAGTTTTAGTCGAAACTGAAAGCCCGGTTTCTTTTGTTCGAGCCGATGTATACGAGAAATTTAAAGGTTGTTTTTCGACTTTGACCAGTTCAACGGTTTCTTATCACACGTTGAATAATACGCCTATAGGCATAACAGGAAAAGTTCGAACAGTGATAGTTCTGGAACAGCTGCCTGATGTGTTGTTGAAGATAAATTTCCATGTATTAACAGAAAGTATGTACACTCGGTATAGACATCGTGATCGGTCGTGACTTTCTATTGGATAATATCCAGATAGATTTCGGAAATGAAATAAAAAACGAATTACAATCGTTACTGAGGCAGGTATGTACATCATGCAGTTGTTCCTAAGTTAGGTGATGGTTATCGCGTGGCAGTAGCGTTAAAAGATAATACCCCATATGCGTATGCACCAAGACGTTTTGGTCTGAGAGAATTCAGATGAGAGCGATTACTGATGATTTGTTACGACGGGATATAATCAAACTTAGTATCTCGCCGTATTGTGCTAGAGTTGTGCCGGTGCGAAAAAAAACGGTACAATGCGCTTTTGTGAGATTAGATTTGCGGTCATCGAACAAAAAAATAATTAAACAAAAATATCCGTTTCCATTGATGAAGACTGTTTAACTTGAATCGGCAATCGGATTTTTACGTTGTTAGACCTGAAGCATGAGTTTTACCAAATAAGAGTTCACGCTAACCATACGAAATATTTTGTGTTTGCTACGCCGGATGATCAATTTGAATTTAATAGACTTCCGTTCGGGTACTGTAAAGCTCCGACCGAATTCCAGAAAAGAATAGTAAACATTCTTCAATCATTAATAAGACAGGACAAAGTAATTGTGTACATTGATGATATTGTAATTGCGACTTGCTCCGTAAAAGAAAATTTGAAAATTCTTGAGAAAGTTTTGCTGTTATTGAAAAAGTATAATTTTGAATTAAATTATGGTAAATGCTTGTTTTTGAGAAAACAAATTGAGTTTCTATAATATATTATATCACAGCAGGGCATTATCATGAGCACTCGCCACACAGAAGCAGTGAGAAAATTTTCGCGTCCAAAAAACGTGACAGAAGTGCAACGGTTCTTGAGATTGGCTATTTTAGAAAATTTATTATTAATTATGCCAGTAAAATCAAACCATTGCAAAACTTGCTTAAAAAAACATCATTGTTCGAATTTTCAAAAGAGTGCATTGAATTGTTTGAGTTACTTAAAAAAGAATTACCTGCTCATTTGGTTTTAAGATTGTATAATACGGCGGCGGAAACTGAGCTGCACACTGATGCCAGCTCCATGGGTTTAGCCGCAATACTTTTTCAAAAACAGATTGATGGTCAATGCTTATTTCAGCCAATGTACGAATAGTGCTGAATCAAGATATCATAGTTTCGAACTGGAAATGCTTGCTATAGTCAAGGCGATCGAGCGTTTTTATCTTTACCTGTATGGTATTGAGTTTCACTGTGATTACTGACTGTAACGCGTTAGTTTACGCGGTGAACAAAGCGAATCTCAACTCTCGTATTGCACAGTGGACATTGCATCTCCAAAAGTATAGATTTCGTCTGAGGCATCGAGCGGGAAATTGCATGGCGCACGTTGATGCATTAAGTAGATGCGCTGCATTGGTACAAGCATTGCCTCTAAGACGAGAACTAAAGTTTAAACAATTGCGTGATCCACAGTTAAAAGCGATAGCAAATAACTTAGAGTTTGCCGATCATGATAAGTTCCAACCAATTGAAGGATTAGCTTACCAGAAGGGAGATGATAAGCCGCGTTTCGTAGTACCTGACGAAATGATACATAATGTATTGAGGGCGTACCACAATGAGTTAGGTCATTGCGGTCCAGAAAAAACTTTCCATAGTGCATTTACTAACTATTGGTTTCCGTCGGTGCGCAAAAGAATCTACGATTACATTTCAAATTGTTTAATGTGCTTGACGGCTAATACATCAACTCATGTAAGAGAAGGTAGAATACAAGTCGATGAAGGTAAATCGCTTCCCTTCGGCACGTTGCATGTAGACCACTTCGAGCCCTTGCAAGAATCCAAAGATGGGTTTAAACATATTAATAGTTGTAGATGTGTTAACCAGATTTACTTGGCTTTTTCCGAATAAATCTACAGGAACTAAAGAAGTCACGAATTATTTAAAATCTCTGTTTAATATTTTCGGCAATCCGAAAAATTTAGTGTCAGATAGAGGCACTGCTTTTTCTTCTAAGGAATTCGCGTTATTTGTAGAAGAAGAATTTGCGAATCAAGCATCGCATGGTATCAGTAGCGGCTCCGTGAGTAAACAGAATTGTTGAACGTGTAAACAGATTCTTGAAATCAACTTTAAGGAAGTTAATAGATGAACCGTGTGATTGGAAAAAAACATTTGCGTACTGCGCAATATGTTCTAAATAACACGATACATTCGAACATTAAATCGTTCAAGTTGCTATTAGAATATGAAATGAGAAATCAATCTGATGCCGAAGTAGTAGAGCTGATCAATGCTTTGACTAACATATCTCGTTATTTTAGATCAGGAAAGGGATATTAGTCGAGATCTGGCGTTAGAAACAGCTGATAAGATCAGGCAATATAATAAATCGGTTTGTGATCAAAAGCATAAACCTTCAAAGTATAGCGTCGGTGATTATGTGTTAGCTCGGGACACAATAGTCAAACCTAAGCAGAACAGCAAATTCAAATCTAGTTCCAAAGAGCCGTATATGATAACAAAAATTCTTGACAAAAATCGTTACGTCGTTCAAGATATATCCGGTTTTAATTTGTCGTCGAGATCATACAATACGGTATTGTCGCCTGATCGAATTAAGCCATTTCGATCGAGTTAAACCGGTTGCGAATGTTCAAGTTTAATTAAGCGTTGAATTTGTCTGCGTGTTATTTGACGTTAATTTACAATATTATGTGTTAATATTGTAAAAAAAATTTTTTGAATGAACTTTTGTAATTAAAGCACACTTGATGCTTTCCCTTATAATAATAGTTGTATGATAAAAAAAAAAAAAAAAAAAAAAAAAAAAAAAAAAAAAAATAAAACTGTATCTATGTGTGATATATGTTCTCTGTTACAGCGTTGGCTAAGCAGCATTCGAGGCGAATGCCGTTTCAGGATGGTCGCGCTGTAAGATAATCTTACAGATGCTTGCTATCTCGTGCGAAATGTAAAAACATGTTTGTCGGCCGGGTGTGAAAGCCAATCAGTTGGCGACATGTAGGTGTGAGTACATGTATAGCGCACTGCGTGCGAGCTTATATGTAGGCGTGAGAAATCTAAGAAAAGAGTTGTTCAAAACCCGTCGTAGAATACACGTGTTAAGAGAATAATCTTCAGAGCATAATTTGCTCAGTAATCGGTGCGGAACACAAGTTTCACGAGAATCTCTCATTTATTTGTACATTTGCCGTTTAATATGCTCTTGTATTTTTTGCTATTTTTGGTAATAAAAGCATTTTCTTATTTTCACCTAAAGTGTGTGTACCATAAATCTAACGTCTGAAAAATAAAACTCTTAAACCTACAAAATATAGAAGAAGATGAGCTTTTCTCTTCCTCTTTATGTGTTTCATGTGTACTTTTTAGTGTCCATTTTATTCATCCGAGTTAGATCATCTCTTTGTTTTTTTATTACTAAAAAGTACCGATTAATATATATATATACATATATATATATATATATATATATATTAATCGGTACTTTTTAGTGCCAGACACTTTAGTTTTAGTTTCTTGATATTAATATTATAATCGTTTGTAACAATCGACAACAACAATTCTTCAAAAGTGTCTTTATTTTACTCACACAATTTATTCACGATACAAAGCATGTATAAGTACATACGTTCGCAATATAATGCTTAGGACGCGATCAACTCTAAAGACTGTCAGAAGAAAATGCTCAGAGAAGTGCGCTCCGGATCCAGGATCCGGGGTTTTTGATAGAGGCTTAGGGAGTGGGGATTCCTTGATCTCTATCATTTGATTTGTCTTTAATTATCCCCTCCTTGACGTCTGCCGAATTATTAATCTCTCATTCGTTAACTTCTCGGAGCCGACTAATCCCACCTGCGTTCGATTCCCGGGTCAGTAGGGCTATCAATTGTTTAAATTTCGGTGTCGGCGCGTGTCTTATCTTGTTTATATTAATGTGTTTAGATTATCGTGCGGCGGTTTTTGCCTCTCAAATTTTATAGAGGTTTCTTTGAAGCTGCGAGAGCTATGAGGAGCACGTGATCCGTGAGTGAAAACTTGTCCATTATTTCTTTCGTGGGTGCGATCGGATTTGTTTATTTAATTTAATTTTCTCGGCACAGTTTTATTTATAACACATGATTAGTTTCGGGTCTTTTTATCGTATCTTGCTAAGCTCTTTACTTCCCGTCTGGGAATTCATCACTTATATTATTTCGTAAACTTCTAATTTGCCGTTATAGTTACATGAGGTGACGTACATATAATGCGTATACGATACGCTTTTCATAGTGTTCTACGACTATAATATTAATATTCTCAGTCTTCTTGTGTATATTTTAATGTCGTTTGTTGCAAATACAAATAAATGAGTATATGAGTTTTTCTAAAACTATGCTAATTTGAAAGCATTGAGACGCGTGATAAAAAATATTACGCTGTAAAAATTGTGTACCGCGTATAAATGTTTAATTTTATCTGTTTAGATTTATTAAATTACGATCATTAGAAAATCCGGCAATCCGACTCTAACATTAGAATTACATATGTTTCATTAAAATAATTAGTATTAGTATTAGATAATTATATGGACTTCCGTTTCTGGTGTGTTCGTGAATAGGTGTGGTAGAATGTGGTGGATGAAAGAATAGCGTAAAAAGGGAGAAAGAAAGAAAAAGTGAGAAGAGTGTATGTGAGAGCGTAACAGAGAGTGCGAGAAAGTGGAGAGAAAGGTAGAAGTAATGTAGGAATGGAATAGCGTAGAAAATCAGGAGCGATAGAAGGTTAGGTTTGCAAGAATGATAGGGGAAAAGAATAAAATCAAAACAGGTAGTGAGCGCGAATAGTGGCAGATAAGGAAAGCTCGAATGATAAGACAGGAATTTTGACAGGTCAAGGATGGATACGAAGAATAAAGATAAGAAAGGAGTAAGGACAGGGACAAAGGCGAGGGATAGAATGGGTAGCTCGAGAACCGTGCTTGAGAATGACTGGAGAGGAAGAAAGGATTGCAATGCGAGTGATTGTTCAAAAGAAAGAAAGAAAGAAAGAAAGTGATGATTCAGAGATAGATAAGAAAAAGCGAGGGAAGGAATGGGTTCTTAAAAAGAGTAATAAAATGAGTAGATCACCGATAAAGAGAGATGATCTACATAGTGACGGAAAGTGAGAGAGAATTCATGGATAGTTAGTTGGAAACTTTAGAAACGAAGGATTGGAATGAAATTAAAGAGATCAAAGAAGAGAGTAGTAAAAAGAGAAGAGACAACAGAATTTAAAAGAAAAGTAGAGAGGATGCAGAGAGAAATGAAGGAGAGAGAAGAGGAAGTTAAAAAGGATTTGGAAAGAATAAAAGAAGAATTAAGAAAGAAGGAGAAAGAGTGAGAGGAGGAGAGAAAGTTTTTTAGGAGTAAGATAGAGACATTGGAAAAGAACTGAAAAAAAGTGAAGGAGATAGAGGAAAGAGTAGAGGGGAAAAAATAGTTGAGGAAAATAGGAAGATAATAGAGTCAGGAGTAGAGGAGAACATAGAAATGTTAGAGAGAAAGGCTGGGATAAGGAAGAGAGAGAGGAGAGAAAGAAAAATATATTGATAAAGGGATTAAAGGCAAAGAGAAGAGAGAGAGGAAGTGGAAAAAGTGTTAGAAGAAATAAGGGCGAGGGAAGAAATAGAAAACGTGAGAAGAATTGGATCACAGGTAAAGAAAAAAGGTATAGTGATAGTAGAATTAGGTAGTATAGAACAGAAAAGAGAGGTGTTACGTTTTAGCCCACGGATACGGGCTATGGTGGAGCGCAACAGAGAGTTATCGTTCTCTTTCTCGGCACAGTAGACAAGAAAGTCCCGCTGTGCGAGAGTCGAGCGAGTTTGTCTGCACTCACAGACGAGTCAATAAGACATTCGCCGATCTTACTTCGTCTAATGAGCCCTCGCTCGTCGGTCTCATTTGAAGTCTAGGTAAAGTGTTTAACTCTAATAACTAAAGACCATAACGGGACCATGCGATCGATTGAGGATGTGGGAATGAGAGGTCATTTAATTAAAAGATGTTAAACGGATTATATAACAATTACACGTTTATTCATTTGGTATTTTTAGTATAAGTGTATATACGGATTTGAGTGTGACGCGCATGCGTGGGATTATTCGCAAGATTTACAATTGATCGAAGGGTCATCACTCGGAAGCGAAAAAGAAGGGGATGTATGTATGTATATATGTGTACGCGAGAGTGTGTAAGGGCTCCGGTGGATTGTTACATGTGTGTGTGTGTGTGTAAAGCGTGAGTGTAAACGCCCGATTCGTGGCATGATTATTAGGAAGGATTTTTTTTTTTTATTACGGGATCTCTTGGATTGTGGCGGTTATTTGGTGGAGGATAATAATGGTAGAAGAAGCCTATCGGGACATTGCGATGATACCGTGAGTCAGGAAAGATTACAGATATGATATCATGAGAAGAGAGGATGGAGACATTTCGGCGGAGTTCGTCAGGAACTAAGGAGTTGAAATTTAGCGTGTATCCATGAGAGGATATCGGGGAATCGGAGCGAAGAAATCTACAAATGTGGCGGCAGAAATGGGTAACAGGATCTTCTGAAATCCGTGGACAAGGAAAAGGAAGACTGTTTACTGGAAGAGGAGCATCTGCGATGTCTATTAATTCAGAATCGTCGTCATTATCAGGCGGTTGAGAAGGAAGAGGGGAGTGAGGTCCGAGATGTTCGTATTCGATTTCAATATCACTATCTGTATCGTTAGGCTCTGGAGGAGGGGATGAGGCTGGACTGGGAAAACGCGGAGGCGATGGCGAGCGAAGAGGTGTTAAAGAACGAGAAGGAGGAGGCGACTGAGGGAGAGGAGAAGAGGGAGGAGGATTATTTGGAGGAGGATCGGGACTTATAGGGGAGTAACAGGGGGATTCATATCACGGATCGTCGTCGTGGTGTGTATCTGTATGTATGTCGCCATATAAGTTTGCGTGAGAGGTGCTCGTGTGTGAATGCGTCGGTGTGTGTGCGTGAGGGTCTGTCGTGTACGTGTGAGTGAGCAGGAGATGGATCTGTGTGAGTATCGCAGGGGTGTTTTACAGAGTTATCATTGTTACTATTATTATTGTCGTTGTTGTTACTATCGTTATCCGCGTAGTTGGTATTATGGTTAATACTGCGATCGTTGGAACATTTCTCGGGGGTTGCAGGCGTCGGGCGGTTGGGCCTGTCCGGTTCAGATTTGCTCAGGGCGAGAACGACAGCTCGGCGCAAGGGTCGGTTCCGCCGATTACGTCGATCTTCTACTATCGCCCGAGATGTGTATTTGCGAGGTCCACTTAAATCAATTATTTAGTTGATAAGCTGAAAGAGTCTTATTTGTTTGAGTACACCCGCAGTTGAATCTTCGAAGGTGCGCAGGAAATTTTTACGGCAAGTTTCTTGTGCGTTGAGAATTAAAATGAAGAATCGGGAGTCACCCTGAACGATTCAAAACCTCGGATGTCTATCCGATTAAAGGGGAAGATCAAAAGCTATCCGGAGCGATTCAGGATCGCGGATATCTTTCTCTGATTAAAGAAAAAAATGAGAAGTTATCCAAAGCGATTCAGGATCGCGGATATCTTTCTCTGATTAAGGAGAGAAATGAGAAGTTATCCAGAGCGATTCAAGATCGCGGATATCTTTCTCTGATTAAGGAGAGAAATGAGAAGTTATCCAGAGCGATTCAGGATCGCGGATATCTTTCTCTGATTAAGGAAGAAGGCGGAAGGTATCCTAGACAGTCTAGTATTGCGGATACTGTGTCCGATTCAAGCGAGATTTTATTGTTTTTACTTCGTGAGTATGTTTCTCGGAGCTTCTTGAAGAGCAGCTGCGAGTTTCTCTTTTTCTTCTCGATCTCTATTTTTAATTCGTGGAACCTCGTAATTAATCAATTGGTTTCTTTTAAGCACTTACTACTTGAGCTGCGTTCCGATATTTACTGCAAGTACTGATAATGTGACGTCATTTAATCGAACTGTAAGAGCGTTTCGTTATTGCTGGCGCTACTTT
>QVOA01003562.1:0-11978 GCA_014825685.1 Pseudomyrmex cubaensis | reverse complement strand
TTCCACTTGCCGTTCGCAACGCTCGTGGAATCATTTCATCTTTGTTTTTCATCAAAAGTTAAACAAAAATAGGTAACGCCCACGAGCGTTGCGAACGGCAAGTGGAACTTACCCTATGTCTACTCGCGCGGAGTCGTGGGGAGCGGCGGCTTCACTCTGCCGCTCTCCACCATGCTCAATAGTCTCGTGCTTGATCGTGCCTGATCGAAACGTGGATAGGGTTCTCGCTATAGATGCGTTTCCGAAAATTTTCCGCTCCTACAGCGGATCTATAGCAAGAGTCTACTGTATCAACCATCTATTTTGCTCGAAACCAATCTGCCTTATTATTAATTTCATCAAATTTTTGTTCTGTCGATCAAAAATCTCAATACAGGCTTAGCAGATTTTTCTAGCAATTAATTTCTTGCTATTCTGACACAAATCTGTTTTTTTGTCCGCGAGGTAAAACCATAGCGCGGTATAAAAGTTATTATATTTGCGACAATACTCAATTTTCCGAGTCTAAAACATTTTTTTTTTTTTTTTTTTTTGTTATAATTGATCTTTCAATTACTACTTACGTGTGTTGCGAACACGTTCTGAAAGGAACTTCGTCAGAACAAAGTTATAGTTTTCCGCCGGAAAATTACCGTTACCTTTTTCGCTCGTCGAAACTAAAGTTACGTTATATTTCCTTCGTTAAATCGCATTACATTAATTGATAGTTGTCGACGACAAGCGGAACGGAATACGCGCGAGTTGCCGAAGATCAAAGTAAACGTGTCGTTTGTTGTATTCAAAGCTTTTGCAGATATCTCCCGCTGTAAATTGCTACTTGGAAAATTGTTCTTTACTCTCGTAGAAAATCGTTGCGTTCATTATATATCGTCAGTCGTTCTTCAACATTTTTATCAAACATTTTTTATTATTATTTACGAATTTGAATTTTTTTTTTTTTTTTTTTTTTTTTTGTTATTGCAATTAACGGACGACCAGTCTGTGCAAATTGAGATCAAAACACTCAACTTTTCTTAATCAATTCATGTAAACCCGTTGTTTTCCGTCACGTTTTATCTACGTTTTCCAACGGGAAAGCCGTCCCTGCTTTGGGACGGAGTTTGCGGCGGTTTGCACAAGTGTCGTAGTGGACGGAGCAGCTCGAAACTAATTTATAGAGTCTCTTAAGGATCTTCTTGAGGCCACGACGGTCGCCGGCAAAGAGAGAAACAAGGACGTCGCGACGGAAGAGTGACTTGACTGACATGTTCTTTTGTAAACGTAACTGCCTCGACGAGACGTCTTAACGAGAAAAACACGCTCTCGAGACGTCTCGGATGGCACAGCCGAGACTGCCATAAAGCGTTATTGGGTTAATGTGCCTCGCGACGTTAATCACCCTTTCCTTTTGCAAATAGACGACAGACAGGAAAGGGAAGAGAATGGCGTCTCTCTCTTCCTCTCTCTCTCTCTTTCTCTCGAAGTTTTCCCCGCGGGAAATCGTCGCTCGTAACTTATGCGCCCCGGGTATTGCAGGCCCGGGCGAAATTTTAGACCTTTATGTTCTTTCAATAGTGTTCGCGGGCGAACTACCACTATCCGCGTCGGATACGCGCCGCGTCGCGTCCCGAAAAACTTTTTCCCGAAGCGTTACGCTTTAGTGATATTTCGACGGCCGGCACGTGATGTCGAAAGTTTTCGCATGGTTCGGAGCGTGTCCCACGAGTGTCATAGGTAAAGTTTCGCGTCAGGTTTATCTGGCGTTGTGCGCGCGAATCAGTCGATATTTGTTACATGCTTTTATTGCTTTTATCACCGAACCGTGAGACAATCTTTGCTTACCGTAGGGGGAAAAAAATGTGCGTTTAACGCATTTGCTTTTGTCCAATCTGACCGGTGCGGGCCAGAGCTTGGTTGCGAAAACATTTTGTAGACTTTTTTTTATAATTACTTAGTTCCTTTGTTTTATTTTTTGTGAAAATGATTAAAAGCAAAAGTAATTTTCAGATTTCGAAAACTAAACACGCTCAGCGAATTGCAGCGCGTGTGTGCATATAAGCGATTTGTTTAATTAACTCTCATGAATTCGGGAACGTTTACTAATGACAGAGGTCTTGCGAACGCGACGTACAATTAGTTAGTTTTCCCTCTTCACTTTCCAATTATCACTTCTAACCTAATCCGCTGCGACGCTCTCGTAGTATCGCGTGCATCTTCTCTGCCGCTTCTCTCGCCGCAACTCTCACGTTCCATCTCCTTCGCTTCGTAATCCATAGAGTGTCTCAAAGGCGTCGCTTATAGTTTATCGGAAATTACGAGACGGTGAGATATCGGAAACGAAACTTCCCCTCGAGAAGTCACTCTTGGAAGATAAAATTGTTGACAAAACTTCACTCGAAGGATCAATTAAGTCCGCGCCGCGCTTCGTTACAATGCGCGCGAAATAATTTTTTTAAAAACCGTACCTCGCTCGTGAGCCTCTCGTTTCTTTTGTGACGTTAAATCAACGAATACATCTGCACGTTAAAGCACGTATTTTACGTTATTAACGAGAGAGTAAACGAGAGGGAAAAAAAACGATTTCTTTCTCACGCGTGTAATTCTCGCTCTTGCGTGCGAGAGAATCATTTATTTCAATATATGTACCGGTGAGGAAAAATTGCATGTCATTTTTAACACGACGACGTCATAAATCAAGGCGCGGGTTAAGCGATTAATCCACAATCCGAACGGTGAAAATTCATTCCCTTCGGTATAAAGAAGTCGACGGCGGAAACTTCGGGAGCACCCCGTAGAGCACTCAGTGCTCTCGAAGTGTGGGAGCAGCTTCGTAACAAAGGTGTCGCGGCAATTATCTCCGAGCGCGTGCAATTACTTCGAGGCCGAGAGCAAACTCCAGACTGGCCCATTTACCGGGATATCGGAGAATCGGTGGCTCTCTCCTTTCGGAACTCGAGATTGTTGTCGCTGGGGGTTAGTTAATCACGCTGCCGGAGGGGAGGGAGAGAAGAGGTGGCTGAAGGGGTCCCGAGATGGTACTCGGTGATGGCTATACCATGAATATCGCGCCCGTTCCACACTTCGGCCAAACTTCGCGGAATGCTTCGCTTTGTTCGAGATGCGGGCCAAAGAAGTGGGTAGAGAAGACGAGAGAGAGAGAGAGAAGAAGGAAAGATGGAGAAGGGGTAAAGACGCGAGTTAAGTGAAAAATCGTGTCTACCGGAGCTGAGCGATAACCCACCTAATCGTTTTCGGTCCGCGATAATGTAATGAGATACGCGTCTATTTTAGAATTGTATAACGTAACGTCAATAGGTGAGGGGGACGTTGATCAAGCGAAGTGGACCACTTTGCGCGGACTTGGATCGGGTTCAGGAAAAGCCAGCGTATGGAAATTTCGGAGTAATATATATGTGTATATGTAAAAGCGTCGGAGTAAGCTGAGACGGAGAATGAAGAGTCCCGAAACTCGCGCGCGCGACTCAGACCTGGGATGTTATGCATGTAATTGGTCCGGAATAGCACCTGTACGTCGCAACGTATTAGTGGAATTGCAAGTGATTGGAGAGAATAGCCAATAGGTGCCTCGGCGCTCGTAAGACTAATTTAATTGCTCGTACGAAGATAGAGGATTAGATGTGAGTTTATGATCGCGCTAATCTTTGATCTCTGTGTGTGTGTGTGTTAAATTCTTGATTATAAAATTTTACAAAATAAATGATAACAAATATTAAAGCTCTTGATAGTGTTCAAGAGAACTTAGATTTAGAAGGTCAATGTGATGCCTATGTGCCGGATGTACGTGCGCACGTGTATAATATTTTTTAACGTATAAATTAATACACACACGGAAATTCGGATTAAATTCAATTCGAAACTTCATCTAAGATGTCTGGCTTGCATCTCAGATACAGATTGTTTGAAAAATTTTGACAAAGTATGAAAAGGTCGAGAAGAGAAGTCATTTGCCATTTTGCAAAATTGGCAATATTTATTTAGGGATTATGAATTAATTAATGCGAGCCAATGAGCGCGTAAAAAGCGATGGTCCAGAATCTGTGTGCGATTTTCAGTTGTGGAGAAAAACGCTCGCAATCGTTTAGCAACGAGGCGAAGCAAACAAATGAGCGATCCAGATTCTTGCGATCAGTTGATTCATTACACATTAATTAATTAATAACTTAATAAATATTGCGAGTTTTGCAAAATGATAAATGACTTTTCTCCTCAGAATTGACTCAATCTATCTTCATACTTTTCGGTTCAGATTGACTCAATTTATCTTTATTTCGGCTTTGCCGAAATTTTTCAGACATCCTGTAGATAAAATACCCAATTTACTCATGAAATTTAAAAAATCCATTGCTGAAATATACCCCGGCCGAAAGTCGAAGCCGGAGCTCTCGCATTCCGTGCAAAAAGTAAATGATCTTTGCAGCCAAGGTTTCTTCCCTCCGCCGAAATGTAAATTTTGTCCGAAAGAAAGCTCAGTAAATTCAATCTCGTATGATTGATACGCGCACCGAGTTCTCGCGCGTTAACAGACAAAATTTGAATTCAGGAAGAGCGCGCCAATGTCTCTCAATTTTCGCACACCTAGATTTTGTCACACCCAGGTTGTTTAGACGTATTGTGCGTCGTCATGGATGCGAGCCTGATTGAACAACCCAGACGAAGTATCCTGCCTCGTTTGTCCCACTCGATAAACGCGAATTGCGTCGGAACTACAATGTCGACGGACCGAGGATGAGTACGAAATTCAACGCCGAGAAAGGAGAACGAGCTGGGGTTGAAAAAGAGGAAAACAAGAGAGGAAGAACATGAAAGCGAGCGAGAGAGGGAGGGAAGGAGAATTCGCTGAAATTTCGCGGAGAGCGAATTTGTTCCGCCAGCAGCGAACAGGAGGCTCGTAGGAGGAAAAAAAAAAGTTTAGATCACCGGAGTCCGCGGATAGAATTTTTACCTTTTCGTTTTTTTCTCTCTCTCTTTCTCTCTGGTCCCCCTTCTTTTTTAAGCGAGCGTAAGAGGCTTGCACTTGTGTGCTTTTCGACTTAATGTCCTGTTTCCAACATATAATATCTATCTTCTAGCGCGGAGCGAAGTTCTGACTTTTCAGGTTCTGCCTCGAGACCGCTCAAAATTGAACCCGAGTATTACGCCGGGACGAAAGTAAGATAAAGAGCCCTATTCTGCTTTCGGGTAACTGATGTTCGCCACATAGATAAAACGGGCTTCTCACCCGCGCCACGCCAAGGATTCTCTCGTTGTGTGCTGCGGAACAGAAGTGTTAAAAATCGACATCGTTATCATTTATAATCCTTTAAGCGATTTAGATCCTCGCGCCAACGCGTTGACATTCAACAATAAGACACGTATAATAATGCAGTGCCAACCGGTTTGTTTTTCGGTTCCGTTTGATATACTTCGCTGAGGCAACGTACGCACGTCGCGCATAAATTGCAAATTTATTTCGGACGTATATAAAATATTACGCGAGTTAATGAATGCGGAAAAGAATAATGAACGTACGTACGTTAACAAACACACACGTTATTTACTACACGAGCGGCAAAACAACGAAATAAAACCATCAAGTCATTTGTAATGCAACGTTGCTTTGCGTAGCTACTTTTTATGATAATGAAAATTGAATCCGCCACGTAACGGGATAAACTATATAATTTGACGTTGATTATTCTCGTTAGAGTAACAGACTCGCAAACTGCGTGATTATATTAAACCGTTACCGGTTATATAAATTTTTTTGTTTGTTTATAAAGTTTCTCAAAAATTACGCGTTTGAACAACAACACGCAAATAAACAAAGTATTTTATTTTCTGCGAAATATTCGTGACATTGTTTAATGTTGCAAATTACACATTTTAATCTTGAAAGTGCGGAAAAATATGTTTTTATGTAAAAATATGTTTTTTTACATAAAATATTAAAAGTTAAATTATTTCTAAGCAAAACGTACGCCGGCTTTGCAATTACAGAAACACACGTTCAACACGCGTTCCGTGCGATCGTAACCGGAAATAAGACGGTTAAACATAACCCTTTGTGGACGCTGGATATTCTCTCGGCGCGAAATGACTCGAG
The DNA here is from genome assembly GCA_014825685.1 of Pseudomyrmex cubaensis. Taxonomy (NCBI): domain Eukaryota; kingdom Metazoa; phylum Arthropoda; class Insecta; order Hymenoptera; family Formicidae; genus Pseudomyrmex; species Pseudomyrmex cubaensis. Next base: position 5,896 of record QVOA01003562.1, on the reverse strand, counting down.
ATATCCGCCGGCGGGGAGTGTTCGCGCAAAGACTCGGCGCTTTGCGCGAATTGGCGAATTGTCTCGACGCGGCAAGCCGCGAATTATCGCGGCGGGGATCGTCATGTAAGCTCCTCGCTGCTTTCGCGTCAGTCTATTCACCGCACGATCGAAATCTCGTTTTGCGGCCACGATAGCGTCCCGCTTGTGGATTGCGCGCTTCAGAGTCGACAGAGAGTCGAGAATTGCCCTGAAATTGAAGCATCTACGAGAGCGCGGAAGAGGGATAACGTACATAGTTCTTTCCTTCTCTTTCTCTCTCGTTTTCGCTGTGTGCCTCACCGTCTAAAGAAAAGCGAAAAAAAAAAAAAAAAAAAATGAGAGAGTCGACTTTTTTTCGCAAAGAAAGGAACTTGAAGGTTGTCAACGTCCCTCGGACATGAAAAAATCAGCGTTCTCGTTAGCCTTTGGTCTCTTGGTACTTGCTGTTTTTTTTTTTTTTTTGTCCGTTCAGTGTTGATTACAAACTGTCGCAGAATTATTTCGCGGTGTGAAATACGTAAGATGCTTCTTAAAAAAATTACTCTTATAGTTTTTCTCCATGGGGAGGTCCTGGTTGGTTCATAGAGGAGAGACATTTTCCCAATAAAAAAAAAGTATCGGGATTAGATTCAAGTTGGCAAAGTTTTTCAGCGCATAAAAAACTTTTTTATAAACTTAATTAATCTCAGAGAAAGAAGCAATTAGTTCCGAGTATATCTTATGGAATCTTAAAGTTTGCGGTTGTCGTTAAATACTGAAAATTAAAACGCGAGAAGAATTCGGTTTAATTTTCTTGAGAGGGAAAAAGTTGACACTGAATTAATTGAAAAAATCACAGATGCAAGAAATTACAGCGCGCTCTCTCTGTAACGCGCGCGCGCCGCAGTCAACTAATAAACGGAAACCCAAACTCGCGACGGCAAGTTTTAATGTCTCTTTATTTATCGTTTGTTTACAGTTGGCGGTTCTGTATCCATTTTGTTTCGCCGTTATTATCACGAGCAAACGACTCGGTTCTTGAATGTCTCTTGGGTTTCACGCGTGGTATTACGTTATAAACAATAACTTTCATTATTTTAACACAACATCGAAATAAAACACACACACACACATTTTCTGACCGCCGTTCTCTTCGCAGCGATAAACAACTAATCTCTCGAATTGTTCGCGACATCGCTCGAAGAGTTTACTTTTATTGCGGAAATAAATCGATATATCGTTATTGTGCGTTATGAATTTTAATGAGAAACGTCCTGTCGACTGTAGCGAATGAGGAAAATTAGAGCACATTTAACGACATGATTATTACGCCTGATAAATCGCGCGCGCACGCTCGATGAGCACATAACTCGTTTCGTATTTGCGGCTTTTCCCTAACTGCGCCATTAAATTTCGCTCTGATTTGCACGTCTTATTCAAGTTTGGTATTTTTCTTTTCTTTTTTGTTTTTTTTTTTTTAAATTAAATGGAATAAACCGATTTACAGCGATATAGATAGGTTGCGAGATCGTTATGCAAATTGCGCGCCGTTTGATGTAACGATGCGCTTTTTTTTGTAGTCTTTTAAGATATTTTTTTTTGCGGAATTGATTGATTTCTCGCAAGAAACGTTGTACCGCGATAATTATTAACCGCGTGTACACACGTCGACGTTTTATTTCTCGCGGAAGAACAACCAATTTTCTTGCGCTTTACAGACGAACAGTTCTGTTTAGCCACGTAATAACATAAAACAATACCACAAAATGTGCGGCGGCTGCAAAATGATACGAATACATATATATCACGAGACTTTAAGTCGTTATTCTACGCTTTTCCCGTTTTACAAGAAATACGCCATACACGTTTGTTATTTCTGTCTCTCTCTCTCTTTTATGTTCTTGTTACTTTTTATTTATACGCTTCATTAACGACACAACTGCCGTGTATTACACATTTCTCCGGGGAGAGAGAAATAAAGATACATTTTCCCCAGTTATATCTTTGTTATTATTGAAAGTTTGCGTGTATGGAGTGTATGTACTTGGGCGCGCACGTACTTAGTTATACGTACTTGCGCACCTGCGACCGGATATCGAAGCGGTATTACAGCTCACATTCTTATCTGTAATACGATGTAATATCTCGTGATATATATATATATATATATTTACGTGTCGATACTACGTCTGAAAATATTCTCCGATATTCGTCATGGTTATCTCGACGTTATTTCTTAAGCAAAAAACGATTCGAGCAAAAACACACACGGTCGAGAATCCGTACGCAGTACCTGAATTTCATCGCATTAATTTTCATTGTGAAAAAGAGCACCACCGTCCGGCGTAGTTCTGTTCCGTTTAATTAATCTTTTCCGATAATTAATCTTTTAGGAGGAGAAGCCATTATACAACGGCTCAAACAATTATTTGAGTACATACTATCTTTTTGTGTACGTGTATATATTTTGACCAAGCTGAAGTGTGAAGATCGGTTCGATCTATAGAGAAAAATTATTTACCATTTTAACGCCAAATTTAATAGTTGTTGAGTTATTAATTAACGAGCTAATGAGAAACGATCGTCCTAAGCGCTGTGACAATCAGCTGATCGCAAGAAGCTGTGTTGCCGCTCGCTTGTTTGCTCCGCCTCTCTCGTTGTTAAGAGATTAAATAGAATAAGCTATTTTTCTTTACAAGTAAAGATCGCCTTCGGACCATCGCTTTCCACGCACTTACTGGCTTATTAATTAATAACTCAAATATAAATATTGCGAATTTTGCGAAATAATAAGTGACTTTACGACTCAGATTTTTGACCGAGTCTAGTTTTATATTTTTGTCAAAATTTTTCGAACATTCTGTATATATACACACGCACGTATTTGAAAATACATGAATATATGGCTAAAAAACTTCCTGTTGTCAAATTTTGGATACACGTATTTTATTGGAAATGTAGGTACACTCAGGTAGTGATACAATATCCATGTTACATTGTGTAGCTAAAAAAAAATAAAAAAAAAATAAATAAATAAAATAAAAACAAGGAAAAATAACAAAAAACACAAAAATACGAAAAAAGAGGCTACCAAAATTTTTCACGTCGTTAGTTTTGGGTAACGCTAAGAAAATGTTTTGTATATTCCCGGTATGTGCAGAGATTGACGGTATTGGTCCAAGCATCGAGAAGGAAAACAATCTGATCTCGTAATCAGCGATTTTAAAAACACGCACAAACGCTTCATTTTTTATATTAGACAACTTTTGTTCTTCTTTTTGGAGGGGCCGGTCATTATAGCGGCTCTGAATCTGCACGATTGATAGATTTATATAAGACGTACGTTATACAAGTTTTATATCAGATATACAAGATTAAAAAAAACTCTGCGATAATAAAGCGTTTTTTAAATATCTGATAAATATACTGCGCATATTCTGTTGGATAAAAATTCTTTCGTAAATATATTATCGAAACGCAGAGAGCAAACGTACTTTTCGGTGCACGAGCGAGGCAAAGCGAACAGCTCCGTCGTAACACGTAAGATTGAATCGACCGGCTTATCGGGATTATTACTAACAAGTGGCGTACAGAGCGCGGAAATCACTTGGCGGTTTACCGGGTCGGCGCGGCGGTGTCGGCGCTTTAACTATCCGCAAATTTAATGCGATCGGCGTTTTCGTGTCATGAAGACGTTTATCAGGATTCGGAAAGTAACCCGATCGCACGCGGGGAATGAGAGCTCTCGCTCTCCCAATGCCGTTGGGAGAGAAAATTTCGCGTGGAAAATTCCCGCTCGATCGCTCGTTTTCTTCGGACACGTTCGGATCCGTGCGATGATTTAGGAAATATGACGCGACTTCGCGCCCTGGGCCCTTTGGAGCACGGCCAAGCTTAAAAAGTCTGCCTCGGGCGAGCATACATATTTCACAGCTGTATATGCTGCCGTCGCCGCTGCCGCATGATATACCAACGAAGCGAACAAAAAAGAAGAGAGAAAGAGAAAGAAAGAGAAAGCGAGCAGGAAGAAATCACCGATCAAACGTACGTGCAATACCGAGGGACGGAAGTCTATACGGACTATCGGAGCTTTCGAGACATGCTCTGACGAGGGAAGGGAAAGCGGGAGATGTTCTCTCGTCTCGAATAAGATGGATTTGTGGCGAATCGTGCGAAACGTAAATCTGGCTTCGGAGTTGGAGGCGGAATTTCGGCTGAGTGCACTGCAGTGTTCTTGCTCGTTCGTCGAAGATAGAAGAGCGCGAAGAGGAGCGGAGAAAAAGAAAATCAGAGTTCAGACAATGATGGAAAATAGCGCGCGAGGTTTGCGCGCGCTCGCCGGAAATTCGTTCTAATATCGATAAAGCGCGAGCGATAAGGCACTCGATCATCGCACTCTTCCTTCCCCTCTCTCAAAAAAAAAAAAAAATCTTTCGGCTGTCGCGCGCGAAATTCGCGACGCGCTAAAACCTCGACGTGGAAATTGTAACAATACCTACTTTCCGCGCGTTTCGCCGGTGAGATTTTTCTTGCTTCGCGTAATTTGCAAAACGTTAACGGAGCGCCTAACGAGAATACAGCAAAGAATCTTTTCATTTTTTCGTGGAAAATCTGCGGCAAAGCGAGAGGAATGTATAATGCGAGTGAATAATAAAAGCAAGACGTAAAAGTAAACGTCAGAGACCGCGTTCTTTTCTGAATACTTTTCCCTTCGGGCTTATACGGCCGTGGTGGCTCCGGAGGAGCGCCGGAGCTTTTGCGCGCAAACCGCCGGATCGCGTCAGCTTCGAAAAAAATTAAACCGCATTCGTTTCTCGCTGTGTATTTTGCCGCCGGGATGTCAACTTTCGACGAGATTCGCGCGGACCGTCGTCGTCGTCGTCGGCGACGTCAGCGCGTTCGCGCGCGCGCGCTTTCTTGCGCGAATAAATAAGGGTAGTCTGGCGGAGCGAATTGGGGTTGCAACTTGCGCAAGCGGGGAAAACGACAGGGCAAAGAAACTTGAACAACGGATTGTGACTGGCGCGAAAAAATTGTGCGAATCTTTTTGCGCGCGACCCAGTTTCCGGAAAAATGGGATTACACCGCCGATGTCCGCGCAAGGCACGCGCGTCTGCGCTCTCTCTCTCTCTCTCTCTCGATGAGCGACGAGTTGCATTATATATCAAGAAGGATAATAACAGCCAAAGAGAATAAGCGATCAAACAATGCTCGAAGAAACTGTCTGCAAAAAGGGCACTTTAGAGACGAAGGAAATGAAAAGCGCCGGGGCGAGAGCGACGGTATTGTCTGAAGATTGGACGTCGACAAACCCGGTCGAATTTTCCATGGCGATGCGAGTAGCATTTCCCCAGATTGGATTTTGCGAACTCGCATCGCCCGTGCGATCGTCCGTAATATAGCCACGGAGGAATGCATTGCAAAACAGAAAAAAAACAAACAAACTCACGCAGGACACGCAACGGCCGTATTCTTGCGGTTTTAATAAAAAGGACGCTGATCGAGAAGAAATGCAAAAGCCATCCAGTTCGGAATCGAGATGAAATTGCCGCAAAAAGGAAATTGTCTCAATCCTCTTCCCTTATCTCGTTACTTTACCGATTTATTCAGTCGATTTGTAGCGATTACGGTGTGATTATTTTATTTTATTTTTTTTTTCATATTAAAAATACAACGCGCGCTAATCTGCACGACAATGAAAAGAAGCTGCGCGGAATACGCGAATCTGATTCAGCCCTCGAATGTAAGTCGAATAATACAAAGGCTTTGGAGCGGGGAAGGGAGTAATAAAACGAGTAGTATTTATTCAGTCGATTTGTAGCGGTTATGGTGATTATTATTTTATTTTTTTTTCCATATTAAAAATACAACGCGCGCTAATCTGCACGACAATGAA
>QVOA01003486.1:0-13417 GCA_014825685.1 Pseudomyrmex cubaensis | reverse complement strand
AAATTAAAAAGAAATTATATTCATCCTTCGAGCGTAACACTAATTAGCAAATCTTTTCCGAAATTTCAGCTAATATCAACAATTAAATATAAATTTCCTAAATTGCCTGAAACCGAAAAACCAATTTTATTGCCTTTAACTGCAACTCACTCAACTTATTAAGGTTGTGACGTAACATCCTTCGTCGTTTGTCACAGGAAATGTCTTCGATTAAACTTAAATCACCATTGTGGACCATAATTGTTAAGTCGTTTTTGATTCGAATCCGAATCTCCCGCATTATTTGCACATTCGGCATATTGGCTTGTATCATCTCTAACACTTAGTTAAACAATTTCATAAGCTCTATAATTTGTTGTAATCCCCACAATATTATCTAGAGCGCTTTTACCATATTAAAGAAATCAAACAAAAGAAAATCATTTTATCTCTTCTAATAAAAAATCATTATTATAATTATAAATATCAAAATTATTATTATTATAATTATAAAATAATTATAATTATAATTTAAAAAATAAATAAATGTGTAATATAATAAATTCAGATTATTCAGACGGCAAAAGAAATATTGTTGGAGACGAGTTTTCATACAACATGTGTCACTCCAGTCTGCATGAGATTCACTCCATTTCTACCCTCCACATCCGTAGATTCAATTTGTTCCCTGAGTAACTCAAGTTCTCGTATACCTGACACCGTCACCTCGTACTTATGCGCAACCAAACTCCGATAAAAGTGTATCGCAAACGCAATGAAAATTATCAGTACAGGTATTAGCACTACGCAGGCCGACCAAGCGGCTTCCTTAGAAAAATCGTAAAACTTTACCCAACAGAGTATGGCGATTTCGAACAGGAACAACAGCAATCCCAGCAGCGTGGAGAAAGCCCATGCGACCTCTATGTACCAGTGTAGACGCTCGTGCGGTGATTCATGCACGAGACTTATACTATGTAGATTACAGATGGCCTCGATGTTCGGTAATATGCACGTAGATATCATTAACGCCAGCATATGTACGGCCACCAGTAAGGTTGTACATATTGCGAAGGCAATCAGCATCTCCTTGGGAACTTTCGTGTCGGAATTCAGTTGCACCTCCACCATGGCAACCTGTGAATACGCAGGATTTATTTTTCTAGTCTTCGCTATTGGAATATAATTTCGGCATTTGTTATTTGAAAAATACCGGAAAATAATTACTTTGCGAAATCGAATCGATATATTAAAATTATTTCTTACCATAGCAAAACCGGAGAGTAAGGCTGACGTTTTACTGGACGCTTTGAGTTTCGCCCGGCTCAGTTGCAATTTCCTCCATGACAAATACCCCGGTGTATGTAGACCATCTCCTGCTTGTGACATAGTCGACTGGAGAATAGAACAAAAATGTGAATCAGTTCGTGTCGAGATTGAGAGGGCGGTAAGAATAACATTGACGCAACTGTTTTTTTTTTTTTTTTTTTCACATAGAAAACTTTAAGCACCTGCAACATTAACATTGCGAGATGGGTGTAACTCCCCGTGGAAGCTTAAGCACGAGTAAAAAAAGAGGGACACATACCGGAGAACGACGGCAACGTCGGTGCCAACGGGGAAAACTTGCCAAAAGTCCCGCGTAGGACAAAAAACCAATGGGTGCTGAACAAGAAACAAATAATAATAACGCAAATTAATGTAGATGTAGAACAAAACAAAAAAAAAACAAAAAAAAAAAAGAGAAATGTAAAGCGATTCAAATAAAGATCGACTCTCTCACGTGCATCTTACGGGAAATCTGGCAAGCACAGGGAAAGAAACACGCGCTTTTTCGCGGGGAGCACTTGCGTTTACGCATACAATAACAAAGCAATCAAGCACTCTTTCGCGCAAGCACAGATGCGAAGTCCGTTTGATTTGAATCATCTAAAAACTTGCCGGTTGAGCACACAGTCACTTCAGTTGTTTATGTCTCAACACATGTGATAACAATGTTAGGCGTTGTCTACAATAAGAATTTAAAACGTAAGACTTAAATTCTTTAAGAAGGTATAACGTTCGTTTCCACTATCTTCGATTAACTTACCGATGATTGATCGCGAATCAATTGCGATTTGTCATTTCAGTCAATCGATCGATTAAGTTCGGAGATGGTGGAAACGAGTTACGTACCTACGTAAAGCTTAAGTCTTACGTCTTAAATTCTTACTGTAAACGACTTACGTGTCGAAAAAAAAAACACTTGCTACGGAGTATCAATAAAAAAACGTCTGTCACACAATATGTCTTCTGTTCAAATGAAAGAAAATAAAAACCGACACAATGTCAGTCTTCATATAGTTTTAATAATATTATTAGGCACCAAACTGTATGTGTTTTTTTTTCGGTATTGTTCCTATGAATTTCTCGAATCGATTTTTTCATCTCATTTATCTCAAATACAAAGTAGAGATAATTATAAATGTGCAATAAGCGTGACATATGCAGCATACGTACTATTAATAAATAAAACAGCGAGGAAGTGTGTATTGATGAGAATATCGAACGTTTTGCGTCATAGCTGTTTACACACGCTGTTTAATATTGTTAATTGCCATAAGACTTGCTTGAGACATTCAAGACACGCGGCACAACGATTTTACAACAAAACTTATGATATTCTGCTTTTGCTGTAAAAGGTTTTTTTTGTATAAATTTTTGTATAATTTATATTAACGTCACAGGAAAAGGCAAAGATATGTTGCACGCAAACATCTTTAGAGAATTAGTCAAACGTGTGTTCGTGTCAGCGGTGTCTGAAACAATTTGTTAACTCGACGCGATCGTCATTTTGATTAAATTTGACATTTGTTTCGTAAATTTGATAATTATTTAATATTGGTAAAACACGCGAAGAATAGAAAAAAAACAAAGATAAGAATGAGAAGAGCGCGGGCATTCCCGATGTTATCGTTACGCGAACTACATCCGGACAATTATCAATACGTAACGTATGCGGAGAATGAGCCATACCGAGAAATATACGTCTAATTACGCCGGTCAGATATAGCAACAATTCGAGCGCATTGTATAATCAGCGAGACTGAATAATAGATTTTATTTTGAAGAGACAAAAGAGCTATGCGCGATTTTTTCGTTGTTCAACAAACGGCGAAATTAAAGCACAACGAAGCTGAGACGATCGCAGCATCATCGCGTCGATCGATTGATAAATACTTAGAGATCGTCATACGTCTTTCAATGCCCCGCGTGTGTTAAAAAAAAAACATCGCACTCTTGCAAAATATATGTAAAAGGAAAAAACACTTCCTCGTTACAGACTCAAGTTAAAGTCAGAAAGATCTATTCTTCATTGCATTTTTTTACAGTTTTTATTTATGCGAACACTTATGCAAACATTTATGCGTCTCGATTTGTAATGCGCGCATGTATGTATAAGCGCCTCGTCAGAGATCAAAAAGCAATTTGCAGAATCGGAGATCAAGCGGAGGAATGTCTTGTATACCAACCTGACAATGATCGTGGAACGGTTTGTGAAAGCAGTGGCCGTCAACGTTGCGCAGGTGTGCGTCCGCCACGTGTCCGTGAATCGGCAAATGCGAGGTGCGGAACACCGATCCGCCGCTTTCCGCGCCAAATATCGTATTGCGCCCTATAGTACTGGTCGACCATATGGACATCAGGCTTGATCCTCGCGCGGCTGTGTCCAAAGCTGCAAAAAAACCGAGAACCGACGTCAAAACGACGACAAGAAAAAAAAACGACCTTCTACGTTCCTGTGTGTTGGTCGTGCGTTTTTTTTTTTTTACAAACAAAGATACGGTCGTCCGACAACGAACCGAATGTGCGATAATATGGCAACAGGAAGATAATCGTGACAACTCTCCGTATAACAAGGAGATAACCGTAGAAAATTGTAATGCAAGCATTTGTAAATACGACATTTGACAAGACATAGATGTCTCTGGAGCATTTTTATATGAAAACATTGGCTATATTTTTTTTCTAGATTTCAGAGAATTAATTTTTATCAAATCACGTGCGATGTTACAAATTAAAAAAAAAAAAAACATAAAATATCTTATTCTTCTCACGGCAATAAAAATGTAGATAAACTGAGATACATCTTTTAATTCGGTTTGTTATCATGTCGCGATCATTATGTAGTTTCGTCTGCTGTAATAGGCATCTCAGATTCGGTGAGAAGAATTCAGTTCGGATTAATCACAGTGGTATCGCTGTTCAAATTGCTTTAACAAGCACGCCAATTGAACAACTCGTGTAAGAAGTACGCGCGCTATGGAACGCGAATAAAGCACACGTGTTACGCGCGGAACGTGCATCAGCGGCAACGAATCCATTTCGCCGGAACAAATCAAACATTTGCGAATTGCAAATAAGACGCAAAGTCGAAACAGCGCGTTGCGCTTGTAAACGAGTTTCCTTGCTTGTGCACATTGGGTAGTACCAATATTAAAATAAATTTTCATCAATTACATTTAGGAAAATCACGCGATTAATTAAAATGCAAGTTCAACTTTTCACACGCGGCGTGAAAAGTGGAAGTGATCTGTTTCGTCAAATACATTCGTTAGCAAGAAGATGCGCGAAAAACCTATTTAATGCGCTCAGGTGTACGTCAGATAATGTAGCACACGTACAAGGTCGGAAATGTGGCGGGTGTTCGCGGAAAGTGAATTAAAACGCTTGAAAAGGTGCGCGACTAACAATAAGTAGGATAATATATGAACAGTAAGTGCGAAACACTTGCGTTGTGTTAGAAAAAAAAAACGTGTTTTCTCTCTGGATTTTCCGATGTGCTGACAAAGTCTTCGAAATATCAGAGATCGATATATTTCAAACAAGACGAGACACTCGACGTGGAAACTCGACTCGAACGTGTCGTTCTTACGACGTAGATTCACCAAAGCATGTCAAACTCGCTGATTATTGTGAGCGCAAAAGTTTTGATGAATTTCGTCGTGGAAAAATGAACCAATTCGACTCAAAATGATTTGATTTAATCGTTTTACCAAATAATTCCTCATTGTTTTCTATTTTTCTCGGTAGAGTAAACAAATCGCTTTTAATTTAAATTACTCGACTCTTCTATTACGAAATTCATCAAAATTTAGCACTCACCCGATACAATTCTACTTGCGCAAGTAGTTCGCACAATCTCAAGATTAACACGCTTCGAAACAACATGAACTTTTTTTTTGTATCTCGCGACTTTTCAATTTAAGCTTTCGCATATCTGCAGTGTTATTTAAAAAAAAAAAAAAAAAAACTAAAAAGAACTTTATTTCAATGCAAGATTGAAAAAATCATATAAATTTCTTGCTGCTGACATCATACATCAATACGAGCGAGGCTTGCCCGGAAGGCTTAACTTTAATAAAAGGCTACTTAAATAAATGTGTATTCGGTTTTTTTTCTCTTTTCGTAGCGAACCGATAAATATACTCTTGTGCATATAGAATTATTTCGTTTTGCAAATTGATCCCCCTGTTTGTCTTTCTCTGATTTTTTATCAGTCTTCAATTATCGCCGAGACACACACTGGCCAACCCGGCACTTTGACCTCCCCCGGCTGTTGATTACGCCACTGATGTGGCGGTGCGACATATAACAAATTGCGATATATACGTAACTCCTCTTCTCGCCTCGAACTGTAGCGGTGTAGGACAAACATAGAAGTCAGGCGGGTCTCGTCGGATTCCCCGACCCGGGCAAACGAGTTTCCAGTTTCTCGCAAAAAAGTTTAGATATTGTTACGTCGCGACATGTGCGTTTGACAATGATTACATCGCGCTAATATCAAAATACGTGTCAATATCAAAAGTATTAAGAAAGAAGAGATACGCCATGTATACGACGATCTCTATCCTGAGATCGCGCTCGCACGATCATGTAAGATTAAATCTCGATTAACACACACAAAAGCGAACTGACTGGCTAACTGCGATTACGACGTATAAAAAAATGATCGCCTCGCAGAAAAGTTGGTACCATCTTCCGCGATGGTATTCATCATAATTAACAACAGCGCATAATTAACATCATTACAAACCGGTAATCCCTGACTGAACAAACTAAAAAAAAAGTCAAAACGAGTAAATACAAAAATACTTTTTTTAAATGTTTTTTTTTTAATGAAACGTTTGTTGAATAAAATATTTATTGAAAAATTACCAGTGTTAGATGCATAGTGATGCGGAACGTCGCAGAGTCACGTCACGAGAATCGATACCGGTTTGGCGTTTTTTTTTCTCTCTCTCTCTCTCGATTCGCGTTTCTCTTCTCACGCGAATCTATCGCATCATCGGATCCGGGTCCAGGTCACGAGAAGAAATCACATAAGACAGATTCCGGCACTGTCGCGTGTACGGCGTAATCGAGGCGCGCACGCGTGTGCCAGAACAAACCTCGCGCGTAGAACAACTGGTTGACGAACGAGCGCGGCGAAACCGATTAGCGCGAGCCGGCGAGCGATGCGACATCGAGCGCGGCCGAGATCGGCCGACGATCGCCGACGCGATCATGTGTCAAACGTGTGCGCAAATTCGCCTCGCGCACATTCGTTCACTTTTTTGTTTCAACGCAATGTACATTGTTAAAAATATCTTTTATATAAAAATATGAAAAAAAAAACGAGAAATTATTTAAAAAAATCATTAAAACAATTTTTATCAACGATAAAATATAAAATCTAGATATCGGTATGTAGATTTTATTTTTTTTCTCGTCGCGCAGATAGAAATACTGCGTATATAATAAAAATTCGCTCGAACTTCTTACAGAAATGTTTTTATGCTTCCACTATGTGCGATATCACGTTTTTCGCGACTCTATTCATCCGTCTCAGTTAATAAAATCTGTCGCGCACTAGCTCGCGATGAAAATGAAATTTATAGGTGGTAGCCACCGAGTAGTAATCGTCTTAGCTCCACCAACGGATAGTTCTATTTAGATCTCTCTCCGATGGCATCTATCCAGGATCGCGATTACTTTAATCTGCGATGAGAAAAGTCTTGGGTGTCTCTCGGCTGTGCGATCAAGTCAGGGTCAGGACATCTCCAATAACTCAATTGTAACTAGAGCAGTTTAATCTCGCTGATTTAGCACCTCCTTAAGACACACACACGTTGAATATTCACGTTTCTTTGCGAGGCAAAGTGAGAGCTTGTCCAAATAAATTGAAATACGGCGTATCCTCGAACCTGAAGACTGTGTCAACAATTAGATATTTTGTATTATCGTTTTTTGTGTATTAGAATGTTTAACACAATGATACAAATATCTTTTTATAAAAAAAAACTTCAAAAAGTGATAGAGCTAGTTTTTAGCCCTTCGCGCACTGATTTCTAAAAATGTCCTACTAGTTGGACAGAGTTTGTGAAACAGGCGACTTTAAAATCAAATATCTCCGCAAAAAATTGATATTTTTTCAATTTTGTCTTTTTTTTTAATAAGTTTGAACGATTCTGTGTCGATAAAAAAACAAATTAAAAAATCTCTAGTCTTTGAAGATATAAGCGTTAAAAAAATCCAATTTTTGCTAGAAATGTCGATGCGCAATTTTTTTTGAGTGGGTCTGGGAGATCCATGTCCGTCCGCGAAGGATTAAGATAGATAAGTTAATTTTATACTAGGGCATAACTGCCTTTATATATAAATATATACATTTATATGTGTAAATATGAAGTTGTGTGTGTATATATATATATATATGTATAAAGTTATGTGTTTATGTATATATAGTTATTTTTAATCGTTTAGATATAGAAGATATTGGAAATTAAAACGCAAACTATAGATACGAAACAATCTAGCCAACCAACGTCGTTACGTTCTTAAGATACGAATCGATCACAAAGCGCGCAGATACGCAAACTCAACTAGGTATGTGGCCTAATGTTTTCTATAACAACCTATCGCGTTTGAAGTCAACAGACCTTATCGTACAAAGCACTTCTCGGGATAACTGAGAGCTCAAGGAAAACGTCTGTTATATTTATGTTGATCGCATTTCATCATCTCATATAATCGCGACAATTGTAATTTACAATTTATATATTTGGCGACAATAAATCGCCGCGTAAACTCGCTCGCGTCGAATGTTATCGCGCCGTCGATAAGTAGCAGCACTAAGATAAACTTTCACAAGTATAAAACACAACAATGGCGGTGATGTGTTTTCGGCACTTCTAACGAGAAGCTAAATATAACTCTCAAATGTAAACTTTTCAATGAATTTAATTTTTTGAAGAAGTTGACAAAAGCATTTGGACAATTTTAGTTTTGTTCCGCCGTTTTGTTTCCGATCGGTCAATCCGCAATCACGAGCCGGCAAATCTAGTAAAAACTAATCTCAACGCGGCTCAATACAATAACAAATAACAGAATACGCAGTTGAACAAAAAACACGGCCAAATAATCTAATCCCTTTTCCTCAAAGGAACATCTGCTGTCCCGCGAGAACCGTGACATTAGAAAAAGTCTAACCTAGACAAATACAAAAATTAAATTCACCCCGTAAGCTCTCGGTTTCGTCTTTTGTCATCGAATTCTCGCGATGTGCACAAACGAAAGATAACACGTCAATCTCAAGCGCGAAGCTAAAGTAAACAAGGTTATTACTTATTACAAACTTACGTGAAACCTCTCAGTTGGTTTTGCGTGCGACGATCAAACGCCTTCGACTTCAGCGAACTGATCATACTTGACAATACTGCATGCGAGACAAATTCGCCTCGCGTGTCTCGCGAACAAAATGGTCTCTGATTGTAAATTTTCGTCAATCTTGAACTTTGATTAAGTTGAACCCACGGCGACTCGACTCACTGGTGTCCGATCGGCGTCTCGCCAGCTGTTCTTCTCGTCTCGCGCGGCGCGTTCAATAAATTCCGTAGCTCTTCCGTTACGACCGCAATAACAGTTTAACCATTGAGTTTAATGAGAGAAGAGAATCGAAACGGACGAAAACTCGTCTGTCTCGCGCATGTTTCCTACCAGAAAGCCCCTCCTCCCACTGCACAGCCATTGGCTGATCAGCAGATTCTCGCTCGCAATGCTATCCCACTTCGCCCGCTTTCTTTCTCTATGCGCAGGTCGATTCTATTTTCTCATTGAACTCAGTGTAAAGGTCGAAGCACAGACTTTTGCATTATGCACGATGCATAAGACATAAGAGAATAACCAATCAAAGCTTTCTAGAACGAAAAGTAGGGATAAAAATGAAAAGCTGGATTAGATAATTTTCTTATGTTTTATGCATTATGCAAAAGTCTGTGCCTTAAGTTTCACTTGGTGCTCGCAACGATCGCGAGCGTAGACTGCGTCCATGTTGTCCAATTGTATTGGTCACGTTCAGCAAATCGACCAATAACAGCTATTATAGTAAACTCTGCAAGCGCCAAGTGGAACTTAATTAAAGGCTGTCACGCAGGAAAAAGAAAAAGATGTTCAACATAATAACGTATTTAACAACATATTTCAACCCAAGAAAAAATGGATTAAAGTTAGATCTAAGTAAATCTAACTTAAATCTAACAAGATAAAAAAAAATAGAAAAATAGGTCTAATTAAATCTAAATTAGATCTAAATAGATCTAAAATAGATCTAAATAGATATAAGTAGATCTATGTAAATTTACACTTTATTTATCATTAGATCTTCTTTAGATCTACTCAGATCTTCTATCTTAGATCTACTCAGATCTGCTTAGTTCTGCTTAGATTTTATATAATAAATTTGAGTAGATCTACTATAGATCTACTCAGATTTATTATAGGTCTGTTTTCCCTGAACTGGCTGCACTAGTTCAGAGTTTATCTTTTGTTACACATATTAGAAGGAAAAAGATAGACTCTGAACTAGTGCAGCCAGTTTAGGGAAAAAAAAACAGACCTTATATAAAATCTAAGCAGATCTAAGCAGAACTAAGCAGATCTGAGTAGATCTAAGATAGGAGATCTGAGTAGATCTAAAGAAGATCTAATAATAATTAAAGTGTAAATTTACATAGATCTAGTTATATCTATTTAGATCTAAAGTTGGATCTAATTAGATCTATTTTTCTATTTACTAGATCTAATTAGATCTATTTTTCCATTTTTTTTATCTCGTTAGATTTAAATTAGATCTACTTAGATTTAATCCATTTTTTCCCGGGAAGTTTATTGAAGTCGGTGAGGAAGTGCGCTTTCTAAATAATTACCTCTTTTATTTTACGGCACTTCGTCATATAATATCTATTAACATGTAACAATATTATTTTTTGAAACAAAAGCCTGCCGAGAAACTGTCAACAATGTTTCTCCGATTCGCACGCGTTCTTGCGGTATAGTTTTTTAAATAAACCTCCGGGCCTTCTTTTGTAGCACAAACTGAACATACATATCTCATTGTGTAATATCTATTGACACGTAACAAGACTTTTGTAAACAAGAACCATGAATACATATATATTATATAGTCAACGATTCGCAACTGACAGACAATAAATATGACATACGTACGTAATAAATTAGATTGATACAAGTATAAAAAAACTACGAATCTGTAAGTTTCGATTGAATTCAGCTATCATCTTCATTAAGCTATCTTTCGATCGCAAATTAAGAAAAGAAGTTAAATTTAAAATTTGACTTTAACTATCAGGAAGCATCGTCTCGTATATTTTCAAAACTTGATGCAGAAAAAGACACAGATAGATTGCCTGTGTCGAAAAATTGTTTCAGGTGCCGTGAGGCGTTATCGGTGATTATTTTTATTTTTTTTTTTTATTTAAAGAAAAATTACAGTATCCAAGGATCAAGCCTATAGGGTTTATCGGTGATTATAAAATGATTATAAAAGAAGCGGCAGCTACTCTCACGAAGCACCGTGCAAGCGTTCGGTTCGACGCCGCGGCGTATTAACGAGGAGACGCTCCCGTGAAAAACCTGAGCGGATAATGTCGAAACGCGGCCCGCGATGGAGCAACGACCAGTGGCAGATGAATTCGATCGGATTGCGATTACAGGTAGAGAGAACCAACCAGCGTTGGTCACTGCACTTTCTTTGGAAGCTGTGAGCAAGGTCACGACGAGACGATATTAGAGTGGATAATATCAGCGTCTGTCCGACAAAGACGACAAGCAGCGGTGATGGTAAAACCAGGTGGGGAAAATCACGGCGTTTGGAACAAGACCATCGGTCGACGTCGTCGGTAAGTCCACACATGCCGTATCCGCCTTCGACGCCGCTTGTGTCTCGCGACGATACCGCATAACGTTTTGTTTCTCTTTCACTTGTAACAACGCGCGGGAAGTTAGTAGTTCGTCAACGGGCACCTGTTGCGTTCACCTCATTCGATTCACCAGTGCAGCCGACGCCGAGCAGCCGCAAAAGACTCGCCCGAAAGAACGAGCCCTCTTGATCGTTTTCGTTCGAGTGAACAACGGCTCCGATACATATATTTGCAAACACGTACGTACATAATATAACTGTACACACAGAAAGAGGGCACGAGACGTTAGCAACTAGTTTTCAATTTTCGCATTCGCGAGAATTCGCTTGAGGTATCTTGCAATCACTCGTTAGCGCCGTAGCGGCATATTATATTATATGGACAGCAATACAGTATCACCCCACATCACTATTTTGAGTAAATTACGCTTTAAGAGTAAAAAAAAAAGATGTTTATATATATTTCTTTCGAGATGTTTGTGTATTTTTGACATATAAAAATATTTAAGTTTATAAAAACACGATTGAAAAACGTTCTTTGATAGCTAAAAAAAGTATACTACATAAATACCTCAATATTTCATTTTTTGTTGACACTGTATTGTTTATTAACGTCCATATACCCTTACAGTAAACTCAACTATGTATACGTCTGGAAAATATTCGAGACATGGATCATGAGCGATAAACCAAATTCGGGTAAACCGTAAGACAACTGTTTGCTCTTGCTGTGTATATATTTTGATAATATAATTGGATTGAAAACCAAATGATTGGCATGACAGAAAGTGCGATGCGAGACATGACATATTCAAATCGAAACATGCAAATAATAAGTCTTCACACCGTTTTTCGAATATAAAACAGGCAAAAAAGCAATAATAGTTACTTTGCAATTCCTGACTCACTCGCAACAATTGTTTTTTGCGCATATAATTTTGTAATGCTTCCATGCTAGAGACCAAACATTTGCCTATATTAGCAGACAGCTTTTTAGCTTACTTTGCGATTTGATGGTATCAAAATGCAAATTATTTAGACAATTAAGTCTTTATGCGCATATATTTTAAACATTTTTGTATATTTTAATTTTTGAAAATTATATTCTAGTTTTAATTAAAAATTATTAGAAATACGCGCACGTGTTCTGTGTTTTTGTGAATTATTTAATCAATATGATAATGTAAAAAGCAGACTTTATTTGCATAGACGAATCTTTAAAAAAACCGTCTAGTTTTAAATGCAAATATTTTAATTCCTATTAAATGACGTAATTATCACTTTGTAAGATTTCAAAGAAATCCGAGAGGTCAAAATATGAAGTTTTTCCTTTATCCAATGCACTATTGAGATAACGATTATTGACAAGTCAATTTATTAAAATTTGCTCTCGATTTATATAATCGTTTCATATAAAAGTTCATTTGTTTTGTATTCGCTGATAAGTTATTGGTCTTTGAATGTATATATGTACATGTCAATTAAAGATAAAGATATGATGCCATAGATATTTATACGCGCACGCGCGCGCGTATATAGATAAGTGTATAAATCTATATCTAGTAAAACAAACGTTCAGTATAACTTTCTAATCGTTGAGACAATTATCATTATCTTTCGATCTTGTAGCAGCATCGCTGTAAAAACAAAAGATTCCTTGAAGATTTGTGAAACACAATACTGAGGGGGACAAGATCTATACCGACGAGGTGCAAGGAACGTTAAAAATCACGCGCTGAACGAGTTCACATAGACACAAAAATGTCCACGTCATTGAAATTGGCGGACGACCAGCGATTCGCACTAATGAAAGTAAGTCGCATATTCAAAAATGTTTCGAACCCAGAAGTTTTTTCTTTTGAATGTCAAACGCGAAAAAAAAACACAATATACTTGACTGTAAAAGAATCGCGTCAAAATGACAAAGACTTTTACGCATAAATAATTTTTCCTGCAGCTTTTTAAGCGACTTTACGCAACCAGGCCGAGTTTTTTATTTTATTAGTCGCCAAGACAAATAAATTATGTTAATTTTCCCATAAATAATTATGAGAACGTCTAATAAAAGTTTACAATCAAAGATATTAGTATATCGCATATTTGTTATTTAACATACAAAATAAGGTACAGAAAAGGTCAATATCGAGCAAAAAATTTAGTTGTTGAATTAAATGTGTGTATTAAAGTTCTTTAAGTACA
>QVOA01003474.1:0-17182 GCA_014825685.1 Pseudomyrmex cubaensis | reverse complement strand
GAATCGGGAGTGTCGATTGATTCGGAGACTAAATCGCCGTACACGTTCGTATTTCGATCGTTCTTCGACCGACGGCAGAGTCGTTCGCGAAACAGTGAAATTGTTGCTCGACGTTCGCGGTAGCGACGGCCGTCGCACGGAATTCGCGTGTTCCGAGACTCGAAACCGATTGATCCTCGTGCAGTTTGCTACCAGGAATCGGGAACGTCGATTGATTCGGAAACTAAATCGCCGTACGTTCGTATTTCGATCGTTCTTCGACCGACGGCAGAGTCGTTCGCGAAACAGAGTGAAGTTGTTTCTTGACGTTCGCAGTAGCGATGGCCGTCGGATGTGTGTCGCATGGAATTCGCGCGTTCCGAGACTCGAAACCGATTGATCCTCGTGCAGTTTGCCACCGGGAATCGGGAGTGTCGATTGATTCGGAGACTAAATCGCCGTACACGTTCGTATTTCGATCGTTCTTCGACCGACGGCGGAGTCGTTCGTGAAACAGAGTGAAGTTGTTGCTCGACGTTCGCAGTTAGCGACGGCCGTCGGATGTGCGTCGCACGGAATTCGCGAGTCGTGCGAATTAACCAAAAATGTTGCGTCAAAGATGTGTTTTTGTGTGTTCTAAGTATGCATCGCGTGTGTGGTACGTGTGTGAAAAATAAAAAGCAATCATCGCATTAATTAACTTGTGGAGTCGCAGTTCTCTCTCTCTCTCTTCTCTCTTGTTTCTCGAGTGATTTGTGACTGTGCGGTTGAGGATGGCGGGGAAAAGGACGATCGGCGGCGAACAGGAAACAGCGGCGCATCAATTGTGTAAGTCTATTTATTACAACACATACTCATAATTTATGATTTGTTTGTTGGGAACACACATCTGAGCGGGGGTTGACGAGCGTTGATCGGTGGGCTGGTTTGGTTCGCGCGACGGGGCGGAAGGGATTATTTCAGGAAGTTTCCATGGCGCACCTGCGCATAAACCCGCGCATTATTACGTCGTCGGCGTTAAGCCGCGCTGTCGCCCGATTAATTAGCCTCGGACAACGTACGCCGCGCGCGATTACACGGCGAGCGTACATATAAACCCCGGGAACGTGTACATTTCTCTTCCTCGCAGGACTTCGCCGTCGGTGGTGGGCACCGACGACGGCTTGTACTTCATACATTTCGCTCTCTCTCTCTTTCTCTCGTGCGTCGTGGCGTGACGTCGTCGACGTCGCCTTGCCCGTTCCCCCGTTTTATCACCGCCCGCGGAACTGCTAAATTCACTTCGGCCAAGTTCGCGCGCGCCCGCGTGAAATATACTCGGTGACAGAAATCCGATACGGGAGTTTCCACCTGATTCAGTCCCCGCGGATCCGCGCTTCACACGGCGGGCTTAAAACCCGCTCTTATTTGAGCTCGCTTCGAATTAATCTCGACGCGCAAACCCGACGGAGACCACCGCCTCGACGACTATAGGGCGCGCGGGAAAACGCGCGAAATTTCCGTAACGACAATTTCTCGGAGAGAAGCCGGGATCGCGCGGATGATAGGAACACACATTTCCGCACGCCGGCGGAGTAATCCCTCCGCACATGCGGAAGCAGCTCTCTCTCGCGTCGTCGTCGTCGTAAATAACACGCGCGCGTGGCGCGCTTCCCCGCGTGTCGATGAGATTTCTGACACACTCGTATTCGCGCGCTGAATTATTTACGTTCTTCCCCAAATCGGATATTCCGTGCGATTAACTCGTTGTGAGATGTAAAGTGAACGAAGAGGTTCATTGCACTCGCGGGTGGAAAAAAGAAATGAGAAGATGATTGAGAGATTTATGTGATCGATCCGCGTCGGATTATTAATTGAAACGTAAGACAAAGCGTTAATTAACGTGTGAATCTCGGTACACGCAAACTCGTGGAGGAATTAAATGTTCAATTAATTTCGATTTAATCTGTTTCGTTAATCAATAATTTTTAAAACTCTATTATACACGTTGTGACGCGCGCGTATTACTGACGAATGTAATTTTAATTTTAAATTCACATCCGATATTTTATTTTAAAATTAACGAAGTTTTAAAAGAATTAGTGGATATACTGGTCGGATAACGACGGATTTACGGACGGAACGCTGAAGAATTATAATTGTATATATATCTCTCTCTCATCATAAAGATCGATTTATTACGGAAAATTCGATTTCCGTCTAACTGTTCGCTTTCAGAAATTACACGTGATAAAACTTGACGCGAGATAAGCGCGCGCTGACACTTCCCTTCCCCGCTATCGAACGAATTTCCGTCGGGCGGGAAAGTGTTACAACTGCTGCATTCAACAAATTTCCGAGTTTCCTTGCATTACCACTGACCTGCGTCAGAATTTGAAGTCGACACTGAGCGCATCTCTGAGTTTGACATCGACATCATCGCGCGGAAACGCTTCGCCAACTTTCGCGTTCTTTTGAGACACTCGCGCGACGATCGTTCGGACCGCCATTCCCTTCCCCCCTGTCTGTATTTGTTTTTTCCTTCTTCAAACAGATATTTCTCTCCGAGAGTCGGTCGAGGGAGGGCGGGGGGAGAGGAGACGTAAACGCGCACGGTTTTTCCGGTCGGTTTGCGCGACGAAAGAATCTCCTTGTCTTCGTCGCCGGCGGTGAAAGATCCCGGGAGAAAGGACAGTTTCTTTCGGTGGCGCGTTTCGCCGAGCGAAACGGACGGTTCGACGTGCGGCACGTCGCGCGCAGATAGAGAAGACGTTACTCCGCGTCAGGCAGCCCGAAGCAGGAAAAAGAAAAGACGACGGCGGCCCCGAGAAACTCGTCGTCGTCCGTTGTTCCATTCCGCCGACGAGGAACGGCATGCGAGGCGTATATACATATGTATTATCCGGATAAAGGAAGACTTCGAGGCGCGTTCTCGCAGCCTTTCGTCCGATCGCGAATCGATCTTTGTCCGACGTTTTCCGATTTCACCTTCGCGCGACTGGCACACATCTATTTCGATCGGGCAATACCGTGAGAAAAAGAATCTTACGTTTGGATACGTCGTTCAAAGAACTTGTTTCGAATGCAAAATTCGCGCGAGTAATTTCTCGATTTTGCGTCATCGGATGATAATTTTATGGAGAAATCGCGGCTGAATATAGCGCTCGAACGCGCGCGTAATAGAGAGTTTAATTGCGCGCTCGGTGTTTTTGTCGGAAGTAGCGAGTCGTAATGCGATTTGCAACGCGTGCGCGCAACAACAAAACGTCTCTCTCTCTCTTTCTCTCTCTCTCGCGATTACGGTAACGAGGGAACAATATGTCGCGTATTACGCGGTGGAAATGGTTCGGCATTTAACGCGAGAACACGCTATTCGATGCCTCGTCATCGCCGTCGCTCTTTGAAGAAGAAGTACATACGTTGCATTCCGATGCAGCTGCAAATGCAGTTGACGCGCGCGTGAGTCGCACTTCGCGATCGCTGCACCACGACGACGCTTTCCTCCCTCTCCGCTCGAGAAGAACGTCCCTTTAAAGGACATTCTGGGCGAGTTATTTGTCTGTACGTAACTCCGCCGGTCTGCCTCCGTCGAGCATTCAACTCAATGTTATGGAAATGTCTGGAACTTTCGTCAGAGAGAATTCTGCATCTACGTGTGTGCGCGCGTGTGTGCGTCGAGCAGAGTTTCTCTCTCTCCGCGCGTAAGAGGAATTGTTGCTCGTATTTTTTCGGTTTATGGATGAATACCGCGCGCACGAAACACGTTTTAACCGCATAACGCGAGTTTTGCCGAAGAAACATCGTCGTGCGCTTGTATCGGAACAACCGTAAAGGGAATAACATTGTTGTTCCCATTTCGGGCGACGTGCGTCGCAGATGCGCAACAATCCACTTCTTAGAATAGAAATTATGCAAATGCGCGCGTGACGTCCAAGTCCCAAGATAGTTAGCAATTTTTATATTTCCTCTGCGATCTCTTATTGTTAATCCGAGAGAGAAAGAGAGAGAGAGATAAGAGTGTGAATCTCCTCGAGTGAATCGCCGCTGCTAAAAAGAAGCACTCGCGAGATTACGCGAGTTAATTTGCACTCGCAGAGTGCGATATCTTGCTGTTACAAAAATTAGATTTTATCAAACAAAAAAAAAAAAAAAATAACATTAGCTCACTATCTCTTGCGCTAATTCTTCTCATTTTTCACTTCAGGAATAATTAGTATTTTTTTTTTCCACGTAAATTGTAATCGCGGTTTGTGAGAATTTTAATAACGCCGAATCAGAAGTAAGGATGTAACAACCGCGAGTTGAATCTGGGCGCGCGAAAAATTCGCAATATGCGAAACATCGCTGCAATTTTCTACCGTTTGGAATATCGATTATCCACCGTCTCCGATGTGTTGCGAAATTCTCGGACGGGCGGGGAAAAAATTTTTTGAAATTTCCGTGTTTTACTCAATTGCAGGTACATTCGCGCGCAAAAATGCGGAGAGAACGAGAGAGAGAGAGAGAGAGAGAGAGATTCGTCTCTTCTTTTTGTTTTTGCGAACTTGAACCCATCGCTCGCTCGCGAGAACTTTCCCGGAGGAGAGAGAGAGAGAGAGAGGAGGAGGAGTTTCAAACGAGGTCAGTCGGGGATTTCGAAGACATCGAGGTTTGATCGAGCGCCTCGCATCGAGCGAACCGAACCCTGGAGCTAGCTTCTCGTATTGTGCGCGAATATTTCCTCGCGTCCTCTGTTGCTGTTCTCTCCCCCTCTCCTCTCCTCCTGCATTTCCTCCTTCACGGTAACGACGAGCTTCGCTACCGCTAGCAATTCCCAGCTATGAAATACGAGTGTCCGCGCGCGTAAGCTATTGCCTACCGTGGCAGCTCGTCGCTCTTATTGCCTCGTCGCCTCGTAGTAGCTGCTGCTGCTGCTGCTGTTTCCCCGCCGCACCTTCCGCGGAAACGCTGTCTTAAGGTGCATTTACACTCTCTATCCTCGTGATGATTTCAGAGAAATTGTCACAGGATAAAATAAGGAGAAAAAGAAGCGAGCGCGATATTAGAGTTTCCGCTTGTCGCGAAAATAAATGATACCGCTGTGTGTCTCTCTGTGTACGTAATGTTTAATATTTACAACTGTCACGATGAAGATTAATAATTATTTGCTCGTAATGATTAATCTTGTAGTTCTTTTTCGCATACGGAGCGAGAGAGAGAAAAAGAGAGAAAATTTATGTCAAGAAACAAGTGAAATTAAAATCCGATGTACATATTCCGTGTTCTTCTTCTTCTTCACGTTACACAGTAACTCGAGCGTGAAATAATATACATTCGTTTATTAAAATTAAAGTGAGATAATAATTCTCACGAATAAATTTCTCGCTTTTCTCCTTTTGAGAGTAAAAGAGAGAAACATTCTCCTTTACATTATACGGACTGCAACAAATTAGTTCGTTAGAGAGTTAATTATGTTCTCTGATGTTTCTTGTAATATTGAGTGTCTCTCTTTTGAGATTAAAAAAAAAAAAAAAAATCCACGTATTTCTCTCTATAGAATTATGTTTAACGATACGATTAATGCTCTTTTATCTTCAGCCGACGTTACGTTATACTTTGATCGATTCGAACCGAGACGATTCAACGCAAATAGCGTGTAAGTTCGTCTTTATTCCGACTGGAAATTATGTTTCTCTTTCTCTCTCTCTCTCTCTCTCTGTCTCTTTCGCGAATTTCACGAGCGACGGTGTCACGAGCGACGCGCGATTACGCTTGCGTATATCATCTCCGCGTTCCCGCATCTCCGGAGAAGAGCATCATGCGCCAACTTGCATACAGTTGCTCGAGCAAGTTCTGTGTTTACGGCTGCGAGATGGTTGTGATAAATTTATTACGCCAAGTCAAATCGGCGTAGTCGAGTTGAATTGAGTTAAGGCCATTTTATTAATTGATTCGATTGTGTCTCGCGGAATAATGGGGTTTGCGAAACTACTCAAGAATGATACACGGGCTGTCTTGCGAGGCGACTCTCTCCATCGGCCACAAATTACTCGGCGAACTGGAGCTCAATTTCTTCTCCCGTGAGAAGGTTGTCTGTCCTTCCACAAAAACGTACATTCTCTTTACAAAAAATAGAGAACTTTCAAATTAATTCTAAAAGAATTATATAATTTACAAATTGTGCGATCAATGTAACGTTTTTACAAATTTTTGACAGAAAAATCTAAAATACTGACTTATATGTATCTTTTTTTTTCAATATTTAATTCACGAAGTCTTTCATTTTCAGGTGCTCATAATTGACGAGTAATTAATGGCTCGTTGCGTTGAAAAATCGCATTATCTTAATTTACGGTGTCTATGTGTGCGGAAATACATATATATAATCAAATACTTCTACGAACAATTTTATCCGTACACACGTATCGGCAAAAATATCGGCAATTTTATTGAAATCTTGAGTTGTGTGCGCGCTGACTGCGCCTCATTTATTTCCGGGTTCGTATATTTTACGCGGGGCCGCGCACGGCATTGACGTACTGCGGTATCGTCGGGAAAAAATTGCGCAGCACAAAAAGCCGACCTCGATTTTTACGAGGCGCGAACGAGATGATAGATACTTCTTGCGTTATCTAAAGACCGGTAAACAGTCGCCTCCCTGATGCGGTCATGCTTCTTTTACGACGTCTTGTATGCACGGGCTCTTTTCTTTTTTCTTCTCGCCGCAGAAATTGCATCAATTTCGGATAAACACGACCGTGTTTATCGCGATACGGCTCGCACTCATTATTAATGCGGAGCGCCGCCGCCGCCGCCGTCGCCGCGGCTTTTTACGACGATGTAACGTACGTGCCGTTGCATCCGCGCGCGCGCGCGCGCGAAGAAAAGCGGGAGGTCAATTTGACATCTCCCAGGCGGTTTGTTCTCTTTTATCTTCTTGTCTTTTTTCTCTTTCTTTACTCTCAGCGTGGGATCTCGTTTAGCATGACGTTGCGCGCCGCGCGACGGGGGATGCATTGCGCCGACGTGCAATTATTTCTAAGCGGGTGGACACGCTGCGGAGTCACTTACGCGGAATGATCGTGACACTTTAGCTTAGTTCAGCTCGTCAGGACGGTTTAGTAACTTTCTCGTTGTGTGTCTCGCGTCGATTGTTCGTCCGTATCATAATTCGACGTTTCCGTGGATGTTGGTGCTAAGCTAATTGCGCCTTCGCAACAAGACCGACATGTTGGCATGTGAATGTAGCATCTGATGTAACTAATAAGATAAAACTTTTGGATCAAATTACGCGAAGTTGGGAGAAAGAACGGTTTCGCATTGCCGGTAGATTGTTGCGCCGATTTTGTCTCGAGATTTTTTTTTTTTTTTTGCCTCGATATTCGCGCGGAAGAACATCAGCTCCAAAAAGTTTCGGCAGGATAATTGGAAAGAAAACCGCGCGGAGAATCGCGCAGTGCGATCGAGATGTTGTTTCTGTTTCTTCGGCAAAGAATAGCCATTCAGGTTATATACACAAAGCAGTGGCAATGCGATGCTATCACGAATTGTTCCGTGTCTGGTTTTGCGCTTTGAATCCCCTTCCTCCCCCCATCTCTTTTGTCTACCATAATTGTCTTCCTAACGTCTTCGCAACTTTATGTATTTATCATTGTACTTTATAATTATTGCGTGCGAGAAGATAATCTTGAACGGCGAATTTCTACGTTAACTCTCTATAACCCGAATTTTTTTCCTGAGTAGAAACAAATTTACATAACGTGTGAAACCATTAAAAAAAAATCAACGTCCAGATGTAATTTAACAATAAATTTTCAAAGATTTTATTTTTTGTTTATTTTTTTGACAAACGATGGTTACGAAAAAGAGGTGACAGAACAAGAGGTGCGTACGTCACATTGTGGCTAAAACTGAAATTAAACTGAAAAAAAAATCGATGTAAAGAATATATCAGTATGTGACTTCAAAGTTACACAACGTTATAGAGGGTTAAATTTGATTTGTCGCGCGACAAGTAGAAACCGCGATCGTTCCGATTTGCCGTGTCCGGAGAAAAGGGCGCGAAGAATAAACGTTGGAGAAATCTGTGCGCGCGGTTCGATTCCGTCCGGCTTGTCGTCCGGAAGTCCGACGCGGAAGGCGCGGAAGCGAATCGTACATTACGCGGACGTCTGGCCGTTCAGGGTAACCAGTTAGTAGGGCAGTGGACGCGGGGTTGAGGGGAAAGGGAGAGAGAGAGAGAGAGAGAGCGTGTGTATACGCTTTAAGCTCCTTCCGGCTGCAGTTTCCGGTACGGAGGGATGCGACCGATTCCGCCCATTTCCATCGCCGGCGTATGTAAACGACGGCGTCGCTCGTGTGTGAGCTATTCCTGTTCTCTGTGCGTTGTGGGGAGGGTGAGACAAAGGCCAAAGCGCTGAAAGCGACGGTTTTGATCGCCAGAGAAGCAATTCGCCGCGCGACTGTATCGCGTGTTTCGTTGTGTCACGGACGAATGTTAATTAGCTGTGCTGCGGCAATAACGCTACTCAGTTCCGCGTTGCGAGTAGTGTCTGTCGCGGGGATGAAACGCGCGGTCACGAACAGCGGGCCGAAATGTATAGCGGAGTCGCGGAGAGGATTCGACGACCGCGATAAAGGGTTATGGCGGGGGAGGGGAGGGGGAGAACTCTGCTGCAAGGCGCGCAAGGACTCGTCTTTATTTCCTGTCCGCGTGCGCGTGTGTCGCAGAGAGGCTGCGAGTTTCTCTTTGTGTGACGTGGCGTGTAATACGAAACGGCAATGAAGACGCAGGCGGGCGACACCGAGGCTTTTTCTATTTACGCGATTCCGCTGCGCCACCGGAGCTTTTCCGCTTTCTCTCTCTCCTCTCTTTCTCTCTGTCTCGACTTCTCTCTACCCGCGCGCTCTCTTTTTCTCGCGCTCATCTCTCTCTAGCTTCTTTATTTATATCGCGCGCACCCGGATCTCCCGTTTCGCCCGCGGTCTTTTCGTCGCGAGAGAGAGAGAGAGAGAGAAAGAGAAAACCTTCGAAGAACAAAGCGTATCACGCGATACCGTGGAAAATAAAGATCGGGTTCGCCGCGTGCGAAACGCGATAGGACGGCACGCCGTAATTTTATGCGGCCGCGCGCGCTCGCGAGAGAAACAGCAGCGCACTTCGGGGTCTCGGGGATGCCGACGGATAAAATCGCTTTTCCCAGGTGTTGCTCGAACGCAAAGTGACCCAAGACTGTGTGTTTTTTTCCAACTAATTTGCTTGTCCTAAAAATGTAATCTCGCGCATACTGCGCGAAAAAATGAGAGAGAAAAAAAAGTTACAAAACAAGAAACAAGTTCGAAATTCGTCGGAGATAAATTTAACGACATGACACGAGAAATACGAGGTTTAAATACATAAGCCACGTGTTTCGCGTCACGCACAGAGGGAAACATTCCGGACATGTATATAACGTCTTTGAACACTCTTCACGTATTCGTGAAACAAGTTTTAGTATAGTAACGGACGATTACGAAATGTGTGTTGCAGTTCTCTCTTTCTCTCTCTCATTCTCCGCGCGAGTAGATATATTAATATTTATGATTTTCGAATTTAATGCGTCTCTCTCTCTCTCTCTTAAAAATCGTCGAAAAAGCTCTTCACGTTCCGTTGTCTCCGCGTCGGTTTTTCTCCGCTCGCCTCCCTTCGGATTTTGTATGCAAATGGAGAACACGCGAGTTCGATACGTGACACGAATATGCTTGATTCGTGAGAGATAATGGAAGCGAAGAGATTTTTTGGTTCCGCGCGCCGCGCGGCTTTTATATTATCACGTGCCTCGTAACTTTCCACGTTGCGCGCGAGAGATCTTTACCCGGTGGAGAAAAAAAAAAAAAAAAAAAAAAAAAAAAAAAAAAAAAAAAAAAAAAAAAAAAAAAAAAAAAAAAGGAATATTCACAGACGGTAAATCTGTATTGAAACAACGTTGCGTTTTCATTTTAACATTCGTTTATTCATCGGTGTATGTGTGCGCGCGCGCGCGCGCGTAACGCGCCTATCAATCACTTTCATTTCCATTAGAATGTGTTTTTTTTTTTTTTGTTTTCAAAGCCTTTAAAAATACACACGACTTGTATTAATCACGCGATTATTCCGCGCTTCCGAACGCGTTTCAAGACGCGTTCGCATTTTCCGCACGGAAAGTTTTTGCATACGTTTATATATTTTATCATGTGTAATCACTGGGTGCATTTTAAGCACGCGCGTTAAGCTCGCGCGAAGTTGCGTTAGAATATAATTTTCGACGCTGCGAATTCAAACGCGTCGAGAGTCTCTCGCCCGTTCGCGAACGCCCCGGAGCTTATTGCGAGATCTCTCTCTCTCTCTCTTTATATTGTTGATATCCGCGGTGTAACGATAGTTGCGCGGCGGATCAAATTTTCGTGGCTCCGCCGCGGAAAGGAATTTCGCATTGTCAGTTTGCGGAATCACGCTTCCAACTTGGCTTCGTTCTTCACAGCTGCGCGCTTAGTAACAACAATATTATCCCCCACACCGCAGCCGGAAGTTTCCTTCGGAATAATATTCTTTGTTAAAATAATATACACACACACACACACACACTATTGCGTTATTTTAACGAAATTGTGTCGGTAACGGTACTTTAAGGCGGCGGTCTGTGTGTGCGGCGGAGAAAGTGCGCGAGCGCGGTCGCGGACGTACACACAACATCGGTTCTCGCCGCACATTCAACGCTAATGTGGTTGACTAACACCAAGGTTTGCTCAACCATGCGGTTTTCGCGCACAGAAACCGGGAGCGAAAACCGTTCATTTTAATCTGAAAACTTTCTCTTCTCTCGTCTCGTTTATTGCGAACTTCGATTGTGTGAGAATCTCGTTAGGATTTGAAAAATTACCCGATAATACGTTAAACATTACTTCGTTTCTGCAATCGTGACGCGGAATATAACTGCGCTCGATAAGTGTCCAAAGAAAAAAAAATATAAGCAAGTGTGTGTGTAACAGACGAAAGTATCGCGTAATGTCGCGCGGTGAAAAATCGCGTCAAAAATCGTTTCCTTCCTTAAATGGGATTTCAGTCTCGAAGATTTTCCAACTTCGGCGAAGCACACGAAGCGCGCCCGTAATCGAGATCGGGGGTAAAACGAGTTTGCGGGAAATGTAGATATTCCGCATGAGAACGCACGCGCGACGGCGATCCGTCCCCCAGACGGCAATACAAACGCGAATAGCACGGTGCTCGCGCTTCGCGTTTTCTACATTTAAAATGAGCGAGCCAAGAGTTTTGCATAATCGTTCGCCGATCTCCAGACGCGCATACGCGGTTAATACATTTTTCCGCTGTGCGCGCGCGTTTTTCCCGCGGGTCCTTCTATCTCCAACCGCGATATGACATCGAGAACGAGACGCGAGTGCTAAACGGAGTAGAATTGCCAATTTTGAGAGGAAAAGAGAAAGAGAGAGAAAGAGAAAAAAAAATGTTGGTTGAAATTTTGCCACGAAATTTGCCGGAAAGTCGGGAAATTTGAAATACCGTGGGGAAAAGCGATAATGTAATTGAAGAGATGTAATTATTACGGAAACAATGGCGCAATTGAGAATTATCGAATAAATTCTGAAAATGTATGTATATAAAAAGAAGAGAGAATATATGCATAAAATATTATCTTATCTATTCTGTAAATCGCGAACAGGGACATGCAATATCTCTTTTCACAAATACGAGAGAAATTTTTATTATTTAAGGGTTTGAATTAAATTTTCTGACATAATTTTTCCGAGCGATGGCAATTGAAACGCACAGAATCTGAAAGAGGATCCCTTTTTGTCAATCGTTAATTTTTTACTTTTTTTTATGAGTGTGCCATATCACGAATAGTACAAAAATAGAGACGAGAATATCGCAGAATTTAAAAAAGTGCATCTACTCTCGCTCTTCTTTCGTATTCTAGCGGAAAGATAGATTGTTCAAAAGAGTGCCCGAAAAAAAAAAAAAAGAGAAACGATATGTTGGCGTGTGTCACACATAGTGGCTCAGAAATCGTTCATTCCCGATTTCTGCTGGTTCTCCGAGATTTCGAAATGGATCTTGTTTTTTTTGTTGTTGTTTAGGTTTTGATTGTAGCTTTTGTGAAGAGACCTACACGTCTCTTTTTTTTGCGTAATCCTCTTCTGTATAATTGAAACCACAAAATACATAACAGGTTTGCGAGAATTTTTTATTAAATCTTTAGTATAATTGAAACTTTGAATTTAATCGACAACATTGTCAGTTGAACGAACACAACTGACTGACGCAACACGCGAGACTGTTTGAAAAATGAAACGCCGTAGAAGGAAGAGAATTGACGCGCGCGAGTGTTCGATTTCGTTTCTGCGTCGCATCTAATGCCGATATAGTGCTAGCTGCGATTTAATTCAAAAGATCGAAGATCAAAGTAGATTTTGACGAGGCGCTCTACGAGTCGAATAAAATTTCACTACGCCAGATAATACATGCGTTGTGCTTCGGTATAGATCGGAGTCGCTTTATGTTTCTTTCTTGATTTTTCGCGCCGAAAACTCGCTCTCGGACTATTTCGACTAATTCAAAACTTTGTTTAATCTCTCGCAAAAAAAAAAAAAACGATGGAAAAACAAATTTCACGTGGAAATATTTACGTCGAAATTATGTCGTGACACGCGCGTCGTGTCTATATCGCTCTGTGAGTGAGTCCGTCGCGGAAAATTAGGTTGGGGAAAAAAAATGAAATGGCCTCTCTTTCTCTCTCTCTCTCTCCCTTCCTCCCTCCCTTCGTCGACGCGAGGTTTAAATTTGAATGCATTAACGTTGTTACCCGCAATTTTGCATAAAGGGCTTTCAAGCTTTTAACCCCTCACTCACACACGTCCTGCAAACACATCCGGGAGAGAGAGAGAGAGAGAGAGAGAGCAAACCCGACGCGAGTTTTATCGAGTTTGCGGTGAATCGTAAAAATTATCGCGCGCGCATTAAACGCGTGTTAATTTATATTCATTTGCCGACGTCCCTTCAGAAAGAAAAATTGTTTCTGATTAGAACAATCGGATTTCATTTTTTTGTTTGTTTGTTTGTTTTGCAATTATCTGGCAAGCTTGCGAGCGCGCAAACTGTTTTGCGAGTATATATCTATGAAAATTGCGCAAACTGCGAGTTGCGTCTCATTTCAAGCGCGCGTGTGTCGCATGGTCGATCTAGTGCGCCGTTCACGCGAGAAATTTCGAGCGCTCGCTTTGCGTGTCTCACGTGCGGAGTGATCTCAATTACTCAACGAACGACCAATCAAACCGAGTAGCGGCCGCGAACGTTTCCTCGCTCTTTAACGCTTTTTGTACATGCAAAATACGCAACTCCAAGGACGTTCTCTTTCTGCGTTTTTCTCTTTTGCCTTATCTTTCTTTTCCTTCCACGTTCCGACCGACCGGCCTTGGTTCCGCTCTGAAAATCCCGAGCGGATCGCGTAGTTTTTGTCAATATTCGCGAGATGCAATAGTAACGTGAGATTTTGCGAGCGCGATCGACGCGACATTTTCTCCTCCGAGACAGACAGCATCTCCAAGGGCAGGATACGAGGAAGAGATTCCCGTTGCTCCCTTTTCGCGTCACACGGCAAGGTTCAAAAGGCGGGACGCAATGTGTCAATATCTTCGGAACATACCGGAGTTTTCCGACGGGATTCAAATCGTTGCGGATTTCGGTTTTCTACGTATTCACGCGAGACTGTGAAAAACAGACCTAATAAACGGCTTCTCCGTCATTCGAATTTGATTGAAATGCGAGATGTACGCGTAAACTTGTAAGGTCTCGGTTGCGAAACATACACACACACACACACACACACACATTGTATCTTTTTGCCTGACGTCGAAATCAAGGAGAATTCAGAAGTAATGGCCTTTGAAATTCAATGATTGGAAAAGTGATTTTCCGTTCGTGAGAGGCGGCGCGATTCAAATCGAGAATCTCAAAGGAATGATTTAGCGAGATCGCTTTATATTAGTCACTTTTTTTTTTAAATCTGCATTTCGTGTATATTTTCGTACGTTCGTCGGTTTGACAGAAAGATACCGTGTGTGTGTGTGTGTGTGTGTGCGTGTGTACGCGTGGAGTTTCCCTGTAAAAAGCTCGATACATTTTACATTTGAATCTGCAAAGCGTGAAGTGAAAGCGTACGGCGGCGTGCTTTTCCGACGTGAAATATATTTCGAAAAAGAAATGCTTCTCTCACGTGGGAAGAGATTTCCGCTCTCTCTGTTTTATGACATTCTCTTTTTCGCATTTTGAAATATCATCGAGAGAGTGTCTTATATACGCGTCGTATAAAACTGACGAACGCCGGCACATCAAAGTGATATTTATTAGACGCGTCTCTCCCGCTGCGGATCGCGTGTTGTTCGCGAATGTTGTTTCCACGTCACGAAATGGTATATCGCGACCTTTGAAAGTGCCCCCTCCTTTTTTTTTTTTTTTTTACGTAGCGAAACGCGCGTGACACGTTCATCCGATATCTCGCGCGAATTGTATCCGCACGAATTAGCGATGACAAGGTCGTCGCGCACGAATCCCTGGGCGTATCGAGTCACGCGAGTGCGTCGAGATAATCGCGTCCTGATACGCAACGTGCGACACGCGACATTATGAGTTAGTTGATTACTAATTGCCGATTCTCTCGTTAAAACGCAAAAAGAATATAAAAATAAGGTTACAATTTTTTTCCTTTTATAACAGAGTCGATACATTTTTTTTTTTAGAATGTTTTGTGATATTAGACATTTCGCACGCTTTGATGTTCTTAGAGTCAGAAGGTTATCTGCTTTGGGTCGTCTCAGTCGTTTATTTTCGACGCGTCGATGTGCGTCGAATCAAAAAGAACGGAAACAAGATTGAATGGCGTAGTCTCGTTCTCGATCGCGCGCTCAAAGGAGCCTTCAAGATTCTTTCGAATGAAAGTCATACAAGTTTATTTTCCGGCAGCATCGAGGAGCTCGCGGGGCAAAAAGCGACTCGTGGCGAGAAATGTGCAATAAAACTAACGGAAAAGACACGAAGAGAAAGAGAGAGAGAGAAAGAGAGAGAGAGAGATATCTCATCTCTTCTCATTTCGGCTGCTATATTTTCACGAGCTCGCACGAACATTAGCAACTTCTTCGGTAAATCGTCTTCTCGGGAACGATATACCCCGTTAAATCGAACTTATCGATCTGCACGTCCCTCCACCACGGAGATGCGCGCGAGTCTGGGAGATCGTAGCAGGGGGCCGGAAGAGAGTAAGACGCGGAACGCACAAAAGAGTGTTCGGAAAACTTCCACCGTTCCACTTTTCTTCTCCACTTTACCGTTACTTTATTTTCTCGGTAGGGAGGCGGCATCCGATCGAGCGGCGTCTCCTACGATAGAAGAAGAATGCGATATAGTTGGGTACCGTATCTAAATCTCGTTTCCTTAATACAGCGAACGTGGTTACCGAGAACTGCACGTGCCAATTTTTTTTTCTCTCATGACGTAATATGATAATGAATTTGACGACTGTTTGTCTCGAAAGACCGCGAAATTAACTTCTTGACATACAAAGACGTCTCGTCATGTGTTTCTTGTGCCATTGTAAATATTAACGTACGAGAGAAACGCACGCAGATTTAATTTGCTTTCAGCGCAGCTATAAAGCAAATATTACAAAAACATAATTATATATATAATATATAAATATTCATCTACTTTTCTTCTCTCTCTCTTTCTTTCTTTTTTCTCTCTGATTAGTCTTAGCGTGTGCGCCGTTTTTAACATTCCAATTTTCAAGTTCTTTAAGTAGGAGCAGAGAGAGTTTTCGAGAAGTTAGACAAGAATTAATAACCACGTCGGTTTGGAAACACCAAGTGCAATAATCTTGATGTCGATATTGCAGTCAGCAATCTTGTCAGCGAATTCTTAATTTCCGCGAAGTAGTCGCAACTACTTTGTTCGGTTTTTTTTATGAAAATCACGGAGATACAGTGCACTTTTCCATAGTACTTATGCGCTGGAACAAGTCTAAAGCGCATTTTAAACTATCAAAAATAAAAACAAATATCAAGAAAAAAATAATTAAGAAAAAACAACAAATAGAAGAATGAGTGTAAGAAAAAGAAATTGAAAATTAAGGGTAAACAAAAAATATATAATACAAATTTAAAAAAGAAAATAAAATACAAAAACAGAACACAAATAATAAATCAGCGTGATTGATTTGTGACTGTCACGTAGGATAGCTCACGTGAGTTTTGATTCGTAGATTATCGGTTACGTTGCCGCGCCGCAATCAAAATCGAGATAAGGGGATGAAAAACTGTCGATAGCGTGATGTCTTCTAAGGTCGCTCGGAATTTTGTCAAACTCTATATTATTGCAAGAAGTGAGCGTGGACGATGAAGAGTGCAAAAATCGTGTCAACAATAATGTAAGACTGCGCGAAAAAAATTTATTTGACGAAGTTTTAAATTATTAGTTACGCAAATACTTTCTGTATTATATCTTCTGGACGATTAACATAAAATAGTACAATTACGTATTCAAACTCGGTTGATGTGACAGAAAACATATCTGTACTGTTTTATATCATCGAAAGTGATGATGATAAACAATTTCAGGTGCAAAATAGTGGACAACGATGGAGAGAGAGAGAGAGAAAAAAGAGATTGAGGTGATGATTTAGCTTCATTTTTTATGCGTCCTGGAACAAATTCCCTAAAGCGCAACTCACTAAGCTATGAAATTAAAAATATAACATATTAACTAAAAAAACAGTAGAAGAATGAGTATACGATACTGAAAATAAAGAGTAAAAAAAACCTAAATAATAAAACTTCGAAAATAATACTGAATAGCCAAACAGAATATAAATAAGAATATCGCGATTGATCTGTGAGTGTCACGCACGATAACAGTGACACACGGTCTGAAGGTGATCAACACAGTCAGAAGAGCCTTATTTTGATCGTAGTCAGGCAGTCGTATGTAGCGATCCGAAGTGAACGGTTGTGCTGCCTGAAGATATAATACCTTAAAATTCTCTATATCTCTCTAACAAGTAGTGCACCAAAAGTAACGAGTCAGATAATCTATAATACATTATAGACTCAAACATTTTGCTACAAAGTGTTCCGCTTTTCAGTATAAAACTCGCTCTACGAAGTTGTGTTTCTGTTAATAATCTGTGTGCTGCTCGTCACCATTTACATTCGTAACGGT
>QVOA01003473.1:0-13846 GCA_014825685.1 Pseudomyrmex cubaensis | reverse complement strand
GAACTGTAGAACTATGAAAAGTGCTACTAGAACTGTCACTAGTTTTTAGTAATTAATAAAACGTCGTGCTAACTTCACAGACACTCGCGGTCGTACTTAATTGTGCTTGCTCGCGCGCCCTCGGCGCGAGTGACGGTCGGGCGACGCCGATTAAGTACGACCGCGATCGGTTATTTTTCGACCTTCCGTCGGAAGAAGGTTGGAGTCGAGGTGCTTTGTTGTGTGAATACAGTGCTTCGAAAGTGTTCGAGAATTCACACTCTCTTCTTTGCACTTGTGAAGTATAATTCGTCTGTGGCGGTTTCACTAATGAGTTTCATCGACAATCTCGACGTCGGAAGCGTAGAAGCGAGACTGTCCCGCTGTGCATCGAATATGGTGGTGGCCGACGGATATATTACATGGTGACACACACGGAGTATGTAGAACGCAGGTACAATTCCATCTCATTATCTGGATAAAAAAAAAATTACGAGTGCTACTAGATTATTGAAGAAACATCGTTATTATAAGTTCCTTTGAATTGTGTATGTACGTGCGAATGTGGATGTTGATCAAAAATTCAGAGGCAACAAAATCATTTAAAGAACTTAATTTATGACAGAGAAACGCGAGTAGTCGTCGAGCGACACTTATTGCGCGAGCTACGTATACGAAAATAAATACCTGAGTCGAAATTTAGCGTCTATATTGAGCTTCAATTCATCTTTTTTGATGTAGGAGTAAGGGAGAAAATAGATTGCTACTTTGACACGCTACAATACGTCCAGAATTTCTTTTTTTTTTTTTCTGTTAACAATTTTAAAGTAGGGTTTAATCCTCAGCTTATGCTGCGCATTGCTCTGATGGGTTTAAAATAGCATTTCTGCGTTATATTTCGGATGATAGAAGATCAAGTTTTAAAAGAGGTGATTTTATTCTAGGTTCTAATTCTATAAAGATAGGTTCATAAAG
This sequence comes from Pseudomyrmex cubaensis, assembly GCA_014825685.1. NCBI lineage: Eukaryota > Metazoa > Arthropoda > Insecta > Hymenoptera > Formicidae > Pseudomyrmex > Pseudomyrmex cubaensis. Next base: position 12,892 of record QVOA01003473.1, on the reverse strand, counting down.
GTTGAAAGAACACCAAAAAAGACGCTAAATTTCGACTCGGGTTAATTGGGTCGCGTGGAAACCCACGAAACGATGAAATTGATATTTCGTGTAACGACTGATGCGCACGTAAAAGCGCCTCGGCTATTGTTCGCTTCGAAAAGTGCGGTTCTCAGCTCTTTCTGCGATACGTTACAACGTGATGACGGTAGCGCGAACTGCCTCTTCTCTCTCTTTCTCTCTCTCTCCTTTCCCTCTCGCTTTATCCGAAACAGTGTGTACACTCGACTCGGGAGTGATGGACTGAAATGAAGCTCATTCGAAAGCTCGGCGAACAGTTAAGAGAGTACACAGCGCGGCCGGTGGTCGTCGCTTTCCACCGGTTTCCGCCGTCTCCTCAGCAGCGTTTACGACTTCTCTAAGGTATTCTCGTTCAACCGCTCGACTATAACGCCTTGTCGACATCGCCGACCACCTTCTCTCCGCATCGTCACCCTGCCCCCGGCGTTGAGAGCACAATCACCGACAACGACGCTGGTTACTCTTCGCCTCGTCGCCTTCTGATAACGACGTTTTATCGAGAACAGAAGAAAGAGATAGAGAGAAAAAGAGAGAAACACGTTGAGAAAGGACGAAAGGGTGGAATTGACGCGCGCCCAGGAGACCAATGGAAAAACCGAGGATACCGCGTATACACGATAAACCGTTGTGTTCCCTATTCGTTGCGACGTGTATCGGGGGAGGGAGGGAGGCGCAGCTGCCACGACCGGCGGCGGCGCCGTGTGCCATAGCGCAAAGTTAGCCGGCTCTCGCTATTTTTCCATGCCATTAACGACCGACTCGAACGACCTCTATCAATGGCTTTATGGCGGTTAGCTTTTATTCGCTTCTTCTACCAACGGTATTCTCCCCGCGCGCGCATCCCCGCGTCTTTCCATTACAAGAGCCGACCTGCCGACGTCGCGGCGCGGTTATAAGGCTCTCAATGGCGCGCCCTCTCTTTTTCTCTTCCCTATCCCTATACTCTCTTCTTGTGTTCTTTACCTCGTGTTCTTTGCCTCCCGTCTAGAGATTGCACGTTTGTCTTCTATTGTTTGCCGTGCCACGCGCAATCCGCGTAACAATACTCGCGGGTCGGATCGACCCGATGAAAATGTTGATTTTGATGAGATTCCGCGCTACACCCGAGGAATCTAAGGCTAATTAAACGAAGATTCACTTGTAATGATGAGGGTATAGAGTAAAAAAAGGGGGAAAATTGCTCTTCGGTCAAGTAACTTGGAAATACGAGAGCACAACCGGATACAATTAAAAGAAAAATAATTGGAAGTCTGAATTAGAACAAGAGAGAGTCAATGCGTGATGATTTTTGTATCGAATTTATTACGTTATGAATAGATCTCGAAGATAGAATATAGAGTCAGACTAACTCATTGATATGTACCTACATATTTTAATTTTTCATTTATCTCATGCTCTGCGAACTCTTCTAGTTTGCAGAAAACAATTAAGTATACCGCAGGATGCAACGCAGACGTATCAACACAGAGAAAGTCACTTCGTTTTTGAGAAACTTCAACAAGAAGATTCTATACATCTTTCAAGTTCTATATATCTTTCTGTTCTCTTTCTCTCCATCTCTCTTTCTCTCTCTTCGTATGATTAAAATAGGCAATTTGAATTTGTTAAGTTTGCTCGAATCTTCCGCGTTGTCTCTCTAACGCAAAGATCTAATTCTCGTAGATTTGTTTAAGGATCTTCTAGTATACTGTTGAAAGAACCGAAGTTGCAGTTACTCTCAACATTTGCACATCGTTGACTGCGGATGAAAACGACGATATTCCGCACATTAATGGAAAAACGGGCGTCGGGAGTGAGAGAGAATGAGAAACGAGTGGCGAGAATAAAGAAGGCAAGCAACGGAGGGGCAGCCTTTTAAGTACCGGCCTCCCTCGGATTTACGGTCACGCGTGTCTCAGCGACGACAGCTTCCCGTATTATCCGCGTGTACGGCTTGCAGCGCGGGGGGTAGTAAATGGTAAAATTTCACCGCGAGCCGCACGAATTGCGGAAATTATTTTCGCAACAGCCCCGCCGGGGAATAAAAACGTTAATCTTGCGTCATTAAAACTAATACCCACGTCATAAAGAGTATCGGAACAACCGCCTTTCTTGGCGCAAATTACAATAAAGACGCGAGCAGATTGGAAGGCACGAAAATTGCCCGAGAGAAGCTCGTTATAAAATATATTGCCGGAAGAATATCGGATTATTTCACGAGTTTTTCTCCTCGTGCTTCGTAGTAGCGTTTTTTTTTAATGAAAAAAAAGAATCATTAGTTTTTTAAAAGGTATTTCGTCCATTTTTCGTCAAAAATTGCCGAGCAGGCTGTTGAATTGTAAAAGAAAGGCAATGAAAAAGATACTTTTCTCATAAATATTATTTTCGTCCACGTCGATGAATGAGTGTCGAATGCGTATCGAGGAACTTAAATCCCATCGGAACACAAACACTCGCGTGTGCTGTGAGCATTTTTTTTATCTTCGATAGGAAAATAGTGCAATTACGAAATCAACGACGCGGAAATCTTCCGGCTTTATTAACAAACACGAACCTGTATCGCAGACACGCTATTGTATCCATTACATATTGCAGTTGACTATTGCACATATCTCTCGGTGATATCGCGCGCAAAGCTCCCTATTGAATTTCCCGAACTATAATCCGAAAGCATAATCTCCCGCTGTGTCTTACGAGCTATAAAGCTGCGCGAGTTGCCGCGGAGTCCGTACGTTTGCACGTCGTTGCGCGAAGAAAGGAATGTACTTTGGCGCGGCGCGTTACTTTCGCACGCGGCGAGAAGGGCGCGACGATGTAGTTACTTACACGGGATGGGCGTGAGTGGCGAGGAAACGAGTTACCGAACGGCCATTTAACTACATTTCTTTCATCCGATTTACGAGCGTACGTGTTTCAGTCACGACACCTGCGTGCGCCGCGAGCAGCGCCACGAATCGAATAGAAGAACTCAGGGGAAAAATAGCAAGAGTTAGAGAGAGTCTCGGAGAAAGAAAGAGAGAAAGGAAAAAAGAGATCGTATAAGATAGAAGAGAAGATGAGGCGCGCGGGAAAAACCGCGAAGTGTGTAGCTCGCGGCACGAGTCATATAACGATGATTCCCGCGGTGAAGTTTTTCAGGCGACGGCGATCGTGTTGTGCCGGCGGCGTAAATCGCGGCTGGTCGTAGCTGCCGTGTGTGAGGGAAATCGCATATCGAGAGAGTCGCGTTCGGTCGCTCGAAAGAGCATGTTCCGCGCGCGTTCTCTTTCTACTCTTTCCCTCCCCTTGTAACAGCGAGTACGAAACACGAGTACATGTACGAAACAACGGAGCGGTAGCGAGAAATTGCGCACACGCCCCGCCCGTGTGCAACGCTCGAAGCGGCGCGATAAAATGCATATAATTTGTTGTCGGGCATAGCGCGGCGGTGCTGAATTACCGGAAACCGTTCGGAGCGCGTCGAGAGAAAGAGGGAGAGAAAGAGAGAGTAGTGCGTATCGGTATCGATGGCCGTGGGGAAAGCCGCGGATCGACTCTCGTTAATGTCGGGGCGCGAGTCGAGCACTGATTACGGGTTAACCGTGTGCAAAGTTCACTTTGACTCTCCGGTTTCACGCTGCCGGCCTCGCTATCCGCGATATCGTTCGACGCTTCGAATTGAACGAGCAGGCAAAAGGCCTCGAAAGCATGTAGGGACAACAGCGATGGAGAATGTCGCAACAAGAGCGCACGATAACGTGTCCACAGTCGAAAGGCAGTAACGTCGATAGTAACGCTTTGTCTCTCTCTCTCTCTCTGTTTTGAAGTGCGTTTCCTTTCGTTTTTATTCGAATATTATATATTATATTTCGAAGTATACGGTTGTGATTTCACAGTTAGTAAATAGTGATATTTGTTAAAAATTTTGTTTTTTTCTAAAAGATTGCGACATATTAATTCATTGACTAATCCGACGGCGGAGTTGACCGACATATGATGCGGAGAAAATTCGATTTTCCGTAGAGCGTAACTATTTTGCGACCATAAATTCACGATGAGACAACTCGCGGTTCGTAGCAGTTCGCGCAACAACATAAAGTATCCGCCCACGTTAATTCGTAAGGACTGTAACATAATTACAGTAATTGTGCCGCATTGCATTTTGTAAACGCCACTTGTATTAACCCAAATGGCGCATAGACGCGCATGTGTAATCCTAAAAAGGAAGATTAATTAAAACGGAATTACCGCGCAACAGGATTAATTACGTCCGCTGTGCATCCGCGCTGCAGCAACGAGATAGTTTTAAAACACCTACTTTCACGATGATGCGTTTTCGCGCGACATCTCGCCGGCTGTGTCGCCAATTTGGATTCGACTTCTCGAAACCACTCGGGTGGGGAATGAGTCTATTTGTGAAGGTTGCGGTGTCAAATTGGCCGACCAAGCTAGTAGTATATCGACCGACGCGATAGATATCAGACAAGCCGCAGATAGCCGGTCGATGATTTCGAGTCAACAGCAGAGGAACGGTCAAAATTAGTCCGGCTAACCGTCACCTAACATCACGAAATTCTGCGAACTCGCACCTGCGCTCTCTCTTTCCGAGCCGCGACCGTCGGTGCAAACCGGGCTTGACGATACGTGAAAACTCTTACTGACCGTCGCACCTTCGCAAACGAATCGTGGTTTTACATTAAAATTATTCTGCTTGCAGTGAAAGAGAAAGAGAGAGAAGAAGAAAATGAATGAATAAATAAATGTTTGCTTTATTTATAAAGGCACTCTGGGATAAAATTCCCTAAAGCGTCAAAAACTACATAGAGAGAAAGAAAAAAGAAGAGAAAGAGAGAGAGAGAGAGACAGAAAGAGAGAGAGAGAGACAGAGAGGAAAGCGGCAACACGTATCGGAAAAGGTCACGTTTCGCTCCGCGAACGAAATATCGCGCAAAAGTCTAGCGTTTCTCTTGAAACATTCTAGCGTCCAAATGTCAAAATATATCCTAAAGGATTTATATAATAACGAGAGTTGTTCTGTCTCTATTATGTCTATTCGTCGAGCGATTTTTCGAAACTGTGTGTGAATGATACCCCTGTGCCCACTCTCTCTCTCTCTCTCTTTCTCTCTCTTATCGATATACGTCACACTAATTGCTTTAGCTCCGAGCCATACAATAGCAGTGATTGACCCAGCTTCGAGCTACGGCGCTACAATGGTCCTATTAACTTCGCGTTATTGATTGGTGCAGTTTTCAGATCAAAACGTCAGACGTGAGCACTTCCGCGCGCGGAAAGTACGAAATAACCGAGTGCGAACCTTGAGTGACTTGAATAATTCACGGTGTTTTCTGAAATTGCGAGTCGTGCATCTTCGCGCGAGAGTGACGCGAGATCTCAGGCAACATTCCAATGCGTTTCCGCAGCTGGACGTCGTCTCACGATCGTCGTAGCGAAGTGTCTAATCCCGGCCGAACAGTGGAAAAGTGTATGCGTAATATCGGCGGGACTCGTCGGTCCCGATCGTACATTTCCCTTTACGATTTCTTTCTCGATGAGACCTTTCTCCGTCTTTCAGACGTGGCGCCGTCGAGAGGGTCTCTTTTCTCGTATTCCCGCGAATTCCGAGGCGAGTGGTCTGTCCGACGGGCCGTTTCTAGATCCTAATCCCACCTGCTCGTCGAATCACACGATCGTCGGCTTACGACTTCATCCGCGGCGGGTTCAAATCGGCTCTCCTATTCACCGTCTGATCACGAACACGGCACGTCAGGCGGGCGACCGTGGGCTTACCGCGATAATATGACGTCGATGTGTTGTAAACGCGCGCGAGCGAGGTAAAATATTGATAAAACGGATCACACTCGGAACGAATCGCCGTAAGACGAGGTGACCGCGTGTAAATCCACTTGCTCCGCTCTATTAACTCTTGTTTCCGCGGATATATCTCGATTGAAAGTCTTCGAGTTAAAGGTCAACGAGAAAGCAAATACACAAGTACACGCGCGAATAGATGTAAAAATATGGTTTCTCTTAAAAAAAAAAAAGAAAATTTGCAAATATCTATCTCGCGTTTCGAAGAAATATGAAGATTGATGAAATTTTCGCGGAACACAAGAGAAGAGATTATTCGCTGTAGATAATCGAAGAATAAAAGAGTTTGATTGACCTGCTTTTTCGCGCAATATATACGCGCCGTCAATTCCCGCGTCTGTTTTAGATACTCTCGATTAATCATTAAAATTTATTGTACACATATCTCTCTCACGCAATCAAACTGAAAGACACTTATTAGAAAACTCATTTAGCGAAGGGAACGTATCCATTATGATAGAGAAAGGTTCGCTGGCGAATACGAGGAGTCGTGATCTTAATCCGAGCGGGAGTTCGATTTGCACACTTCCATCGATGGCGCCCGACTATAATCGCCTCTCGGGGAAAACATGACACAAGTAGCTTTCGAGTTGAAGATAGAAAGGATCGATACAGCGCGGGAAATCGAAAGCGTGTTTCTGCGAGAGATCCAATTGAGCGTGCAATAATAGTTCTGCGGGAACAGCGGAAAACTGATTTAATTCTAATTCAAGAAGATTATATGCAACGGAGGCAAATCTCTGACGTGTTTCATTGTCGGATTATGGGAAATGCGTGAGAAATTTTGTAAACTAAAATTCGCGTGTCAACTAGATGTTTTCTTTCTCCGTTTTTATTTTGATTTTTACAAAAAAACTACGCGCAATCTTAAATCAAATCCATAGAAAAAAATATCAGGGAAAGCAGTTTCTATAAATTATACAGTCCCCGGCGATCGATATCAGAAGTATCGAGATAGTTTTTCTTTGCGCGCGCCTTGGGAGAAGCTAGAATTACACTCTTGGTGGCGCATAAATTAAATTATCGTTTTATACCGCGCGATATTATCGATGATTATCTCCTCGCTTGGGAGAGAGAAACGGGTGCGAGAATCCCCGTCGCACTCGGATCTAATAGCTCGTCGTCGTCACCGCCGCCGCCGCCGCCGCCGCCGCCGCCGCCGCCGCCGCTGCGGAGCTGACGAACCAATTTCTCTCTTCGCGCGCTATCTCATTGAGCCGCCGCTTTCCCCGTTCTCTTTAGTCTCTCGACTGATCGAGAGGCACGTTTGCCTCGATGATCACGAGGAATAAACTTCTCTCTCCGAGGAGAGAGAAGCGCGCGCGTACATTTGCGATGCAGCGCGTGCGGCGTAACATATGTAGTAATTCAACGAGCTTGCGATGTGTGTGCACGGCGTCGCATGCAACACGGACTCTCGTTAAAGGGGAACTTCGCGCAAACGAGCGACGCGCTTTCTCCGGTATTCGTCATCATCCCCGCGTGCGTTTTTTGCGGCGCGCTGCTCTTTCCTCCTTCTCTCTCGTTTTTTTTTTTCCAAGCCGCGCGCCAATCTCGCTTTATATGGAAGACGTAAATGCGGTTTGATTTATTCGAGCTTTTTTTTGCGCTCGCCCGTGTCTCGGATAGCGAAATTTTTAGACGGCTTCCCGCATCAAGAGAGGGTCGCGTCTTCTTTCCCCTCTCTTCTGTCTTCGCTTTCTCGCGCGCGTCTGGTGCTTCCCCGAGCATTTTTTTGTTGTTTTCTTTCTTCTTTTTTTTTTTTTTTTTTTTTTTTACATCGCGAGCTCGTCGCCGCGCCTGGCAATATTTCACAATTACGCGGCTTTATGGGCCACCATAAAGATACGCGCGGTGCGTGTCGGTCGCATGATGGCCGACCCGCGTGAATTTTTATTACGGTCGCAAGCGGCCGATTCCGCGCGCGCGCGCACAAGAGAGAGAAAGACTCTTATTCCTCTTCGTCGAGAGGTTCTCCGCGTTTTCTCTCCTCGCGCCGGTGGTGGCGTGTGCTTCACGACGAAGCGTCGGCGCGATGCGCCGCGTCGCCGTAGCTGCACGGGTTCCCCGACATGAGAAATTTAGATTACCGGCCCGGCCCACTCCATTACCTTCATTCAGAGGCGGCCGCAAGCTTAACGAACTGCCGCTACACTCGCAGAGAGAGAGACGCGTACCAGCGAAGGGACTGCAGTGTACTCTCCCTTTTGCCCGTCAAAGGACCAGCGCCGCGTTTTCATCGAAAAATTCGAGACGTCCCGCTGAGGTTGCGAATTTACGTCGTACGTGTATAACGTTGCCTTCGCATTAAAATTTACTACCTTGTATACGAAGTGCTTCAGAAATTAAACATGCGAGTGTTCCTTCCGTTCTAATTAAATTCGCTTTTACAACAACGATGATTTATATCACTTGGAGCCCGACACAGTAACGTGTGGAAATAATATTTGTATTTAACAGTCTTTGAAAACATTCTCACAAGATTGATTTTTTTTCTTTGTTTTTTTTTTCTTGTTTTTTTATATTGTGTCAAAATGTCTTTTAATTACTCCGTTTATTGAAGTCGATTTATTTTGCTCGCGGCGATTTTGCAAGTGAACGTTTAATCAGACCACATTACATGACTGTTATCAATCAACGAACGGTTGACGTGTGCGGCAGTGCAGTCGATCTTAACCCTTGATTATAATGGGAATCCGATATATTGCGAGCATAGTCGTTAACATTGATCCTCTGGCAGATGATATTAGCAAACAATCGACGACGGACAACAGTTTCAAACGTTTCACCATGTATGTGTATCGTAAAACACGTCATACGCGCTGGCCGTACCAGATCAAACACGCGTCATGTTGAGCTACGCAATCTCGTGTTTCAATTTATACAAAAGAAGACAATTTTGAAACAACTGATGCAAAATTGCTGGCAGATTGTCAATCAACATTTCTATTATTTTTATTATTTTTTTTTTTTTTTTTTTTACAACAGTATTTAAAATATGTAAAACATTGGTTTTCAATTTATCACGCGCGCGCGCTTAAAAAAGTTGCACAGCCGCACTTGAGAAAAATTATATTTCCGATATAACGCTTGAGCTTCGCGCAAAATCGATATATAAATAAATATTATCGCGAAAGCCGCATCTGGTTTTTAAATATAAAAGCGCTTCAGATCGCTTTCCGCAGATAAGGGTTAAAACGACGTCCTTAAGAGACGATCTTCTTACGGGATAATAAGCGATCTAGACGTCGCACGCGGTTTACACGAAACTCGAAACAGGTGCGTGCGCGTCTCGACGATACTACGGGGCGTCGTATTTTCTGTTTATTATCACTCGCCGCGCGCCGCACTTTTGCCCGTCCCGTGTTTATCGCTTAAATATTACCTTTACGATAGCGCTCGCCATCGAAACGTTGTAGCGCGGTGCATTCGCGCCACGAAATGCGCCCGCAGTTCTGTATTTATAAAGCGATACCCGTTAAAAATGCCGGCATGTAAAGAAGGAGAGAGAGAGAGAACGGCGCGGCGGCGGGGTCGCTTCCAAATAAAATATAAGAACCGCTCTCTCCGACTCTGTTTGTTTACTGTCGAATCTGCGCATCCGCGTTTTAATATTTAAATCACTCGCAAGAAAACAGTGTACTTTCGTGTTATCTTTTTCTTATCCTTCTCTTCGTTGAATCTCGATTACGAGGTAGCTCGTCACCGTTCATTTTTTTTCTTTTTATCTCCGCTATTGCCGCAATTGACACATTTGCGACGAAAAGATACAACCGCGTTTGAGAATCGAGGAAATATAACGTTATTATTTGTTTTGTGCATATCGGTCTGTTCACGCTCGGGATGTTTCATTAAAATAATGTTGTTACAATATATTATGTGAAAAACACCGCGAATTATATACACAGATAGCTGACGAGTGCTCATTAAATATTCGATCGAAACGAACTATTGTTTTGTGGGATAACAATAATGCTCGTTGTTTCAATCGCGAGGAGAGTTTTCGTGCAAAACGTTTCATTGTCGGTTTGAAGTACATTACACTTTGACGCGCGCGCAAGGTTTTCGCCACACCAATTACTACTGATTTAAAAACTCGGTTTTTTTCATAATATCCGCGCTAATGCACGCGCAAGTCCCCGACGTCGTCGTCGTCCGTCGTCGTCGCGCGGTGTCCTTTCAAGATTAATTGAGTTTACAGTTAATTTTCAACGAACCTTCCGCTTTAATCCTCGCGTGTCCCTTTTGCATCGCCCGTGCGCGTCTATACGTACACCCGCTTGCTAAGCTTGCCCGCACACACTCCGCGATGTGTGCCTCGCCCTTTTATCGCACCTCTTCTCTATCTTTCGCCTGTCAGAACATTCGTCCGTGTGGCGCTCGCGTAACATGATATGCATGTTGCTGCATTAAGCTCTAATTGTGTCATTATGAAACGAAAATTTCTCCGTGCGCGCTTACCCTCGCGGCCTGCGCGCCTTTTTTTTTTTTTTTTTTTTTTTTTTTTTTTATGAAATTATTTTTAGCAGACTGTATTTGTCTAACGCATTTCGGTAAGTGTTCGCGGGCAGCTTTTTTTAAACGCATTTTGTTAAATTGAAAAACAAGGTGTTGTCTCAAACAAGTCCGAGTGTTTTTATTTGTTATCTTACATTTCAAGTGTATCAATACAGAGACTTAATGTACGTTTTAATTAATTGTTACCGCGAGAAATGGAGATAATGCGATATTGATACGATTGTAAACTGCACGCCGTACGAGCAAATTTCGTAATCAATGCAATGTAGTGAAGTCAATTTGTATTAAATAGCGCTTTAGATCAGAAAATAGCCGCAAATCCCGCGCTATGATATGCACCGCTCTCATAATACGCGAGATTATACGAATTCGAAGCAACACGTTTGCCAATGGTATTTCCCACGCGCGCGAAACTCATTGTCGTAATATCAATAATGTGCAAGCGCCGCATTATCGGGATTATTCGTATTCACGGCTTAATTCATTATACCACTGGGCAAGGATAAGGACGCTGACCGTTAACACACAATGGCTCGCACCTCAATTAATAATCGATCCGCGTTGCGCAGACCTTATCGACTATGCGCGAAGATTATCATATAAAGCAGGAAATAAACATTCTCCCATTGAAACTCTCTCTCTCTCTCTCTTTTTCTCTCTGCGCGACGTTTTCAAAAATATTTTCGAAAAAAAGTATATCTGCAATTATAAAATTCGAAAAGTGCGTTCGCGGGATTCGCCGGACGCTTCTTACAGGAGAAAAAACGCCACTTTCTCAGATGATTGAAATTGTTTAAAAAGTGCAGCTGCGCGCTGCTACGCCACATTCTTGAGATAGTTCCGGCAATTCCGAAAAGTATGATTTTGCTCTGGCCGGCGCATCGCGCCCTTTTCCCTTCCCTCCGGCTTATATCCCATCTGCAACGCACCGGCTCCCGTCTTTATCAGAAATTCCATTTAGAAATTTTCCCGAATTCCTTCACTTATCGTCGAAGCGCGCGCGGCGCTTATCGTCTCAAGATCCGGTATTTCGCTGTTCCTTCCGCTTTTTGTCGTCGAAAATCAACTCCAATGGTGATAGGGAGCGCGGTGTAATTGAATTTCTGCGATCTCCAAATGATACAAACCGGTCTGCGTGCTCCGTCGTCGCGCGCGTTCCTCTTAAGTGCCGACGGGCGCGGCGACACGGGCGCGAAAAGGCGTCGTCGTCGTCGTCGTCGCGATACGAAATCAATTCAGGTCATCTATCCCACACCCTATCCCGCGCCCCCGCGCGCGCGTTACAGTTGCAGCTCTATTTCTCCAAACTCCCGGCGTCTATCTCGAGCGCGGAATCGCGCCCCGGCAGCCAGACTCGCGGAAGAGAATATTTATTGCGCTGTCTTATCGTCGCATGGGAAAAGCGAACGGCGGCGCGAGAGGGAATTCTTCACTGCGCCGGACGTTTCTCTCCCCGATGGAATTCTTCTCTTTTTCGACTTCCTTCAGCGTTTCCTCCTTGCTCTTTTTTTTTCTCTCACCCCCTCACGTTCCACTCCCGGCGTCGTAGCCATTGCTTCCGAAGGTCTCGGGCACTCTCTCTCGTTGTGCGAGAACGCCGGGATCGAAGGACTACGTGTATCCGGTAGAGCGCGGTCAGCCGAACCCTCATCGTGCAATCGAAAGTCGTCCAAGGAGGACGCGACGGAATTAGAAAGAAGAAGTTTGCGCGCGCCGGCGAAGAGAAAGGCGAGGTTAAAGCTAATAGCGCAATAAAAAGTCGCCGCGAAGCAATTTCACATTCCGTCGGCTAAATTACACACTCCGCAAGATTGCGCGAAGCGCTCCGCTCTTCCCATGTAAACCCTCCTCCCGCTCTTCTCATCGTCCCCGATGTTCTCTCCGTTCGTGTCGCGCACGGCGAACGGAAGTCGTATTCCGACGCGGACGTCCGTCCTCGCCGTCGACCGCGGCCCGAAACGGCGTGAATTACAACCGCGAGCTATCCTCATAGCTTTCAGAAAATTCACGGGAATGTGGCAGGAAGGACGCACGGTGGAAAACGGGTTGAAATCGTTGATGCGTCCGCGACGTCGCCGTCCTCACATCATTATTTTCTTTTGACGTAAAAAATCCTTTTTGCAGAGAATTTCACAAGAAGTGAGTTAAACGCTTCAGCGCGGGCTCCACTTTGTTCCGCAAATTAAGAAATTCTTAATCTCGATCGCACTCGCTGCGTGTTACGGGCGTATTAATGAAACGATGTCGAGAGGCACTTACCGAGCACGCGATCGCGTCTCTTTCCTGCGTATGAAACATCGCCGTTTCCGACGAACATATGGTAGCCGCATAAATATGTGTGTTAGCAGCTGGCATGTTACATTTTGTTGACCTACTTATAGTTCGTTTTTGTTATTAATGTAGGAATATGAAATATTATATGTACACATTAAATGTTTGCGTGATTCGACTTGAAAGACAGCCGTTAAACCGTTGACGATGTTTG
>QVOA01003435.1:0-10633 GCA_014825685.1 Pseudomyrmex cubaensis | reverse complement strand
TTTATATAGATTGTCTTTGTGAAATCTCGGATGTGCAAGAAGGATCGCTCGATCTACAATGTTGTAAATAATTCCTATTTTTTGTTTAAGCGGATGTTGTGAGAGAAAATTGAGATACCTTCCTGAGTACGTAGGTTTTTGGAATCAGTTTAACATTAATTTGTTATCAACAAACAACAAGAACGTGTCTAGAAAACTAATTGTTCTATTCATTTCTAATTCTAAGGTGAACTTTAATCTCGGATAATAAGAATTAAAAATATCAAAAATCAAGTCCACCTTCTGTCCAGGAGCTGCCATTAGAACGTCATCAACATATCTGAAATAAAAAAGCAATGTAAAATCCAATTTACCCAGACAATGTGTTTCTACATTTTGCAGAACAATATCTGCTATTATAGGCAAAAGTGGAGAGCCTATAGGGGTTCCAAAAGTTTGTTGATAACAAACACCGTCAAACATAAAAAATGTAAAAGATAGAACAAATTCTAAGGCTTTAATGAAAGGTTCGAGAGGAATCTTTGTATTATCTTTTATACGTTCCCATCTCCTTCTCACTCCATCTAATGCTAGTTCTAACGGAATATTAGTGAAAAGCGATACAACATCGAGAGATAACAAACGTCTGTTTCACCAATATTTAAGCCCGATAGATTTCCATATGATTCAAAGCTATTCCTAACAAAGCTACATGATTTCGGTAAGCTTTTGAGTAAAATATTGTGTAAAAATGTTGCAAATTTATATAAAGTGGTATTCTTTCTTATTATTTATCTTTTTGAGGCGTTATTGTAATATTAATTAAATAATACAAGAATTATTGATATACTTCTTTAATAACTTGTCTACTCTTTTTATGTAAAACCTTTAGCTTTTTTTGCTGAGATGAAGTTTATTATGCCGTCACAAATCCACCGTCTAGACTTGATCAATGTTAATAAACAAAAGTAGCGCAGTAAGTATAAATCAAGTCGAACAGCCACGATCGGGTGTAATGCGTTACCTAAAACAAAAAACGGTTAAACAAAAGCACAAGAAGAGAAGAAGAAAGAAAAAGAAATCGAATGTCTTCGTGAGTGAGTACTCATACAATTTATTTACTTCTTTATTTTAATTTACAAAACGAAAGGAATATCAATACTTAGAAAGAAAATAAAGAAAAACAAAAAGAAAATAAAGATTCGTAGTAAATAAAACAAAAAAAAAGATAAACGAGAGAAAAAGAAAAACTAACGGCACGGTATCAAACCTAAATCTAACATATAGTAAATAATAATAAAAAAGTTTCTCATCGCAACCCTTCATCGTTGCACGAAGTGAAAGGAAGGTCGTCGTCGGTGGCGAGTTTGCATGGCGACCATCTCGAGGTGCACCGGGCCAACCGAAAGTCATAGCGCTCGGCTCCGTAGGGCTTCTCCCGCTTCCGTGTTCCTGGTCGCCCCCCGCGTCTCAGTACGGGCTCTCCCCCCGGATGCCCTTTGTTCTGGCGCGAGTACGGTCCTTGCGACTTCCATCCGTCGCGACAATTCGGACATTGCCTGACCGAAACGCCTTGCCGACCGCATCGATAGCAAAAGATGACGCTTTGCCGAAAAGGGCAGTTATGGGCAAAGTGTTCCACTGACCCACACGCCCAGCACCGCTCCACGTCTTCGACCTGACGACTCGCTTCTCTTGACCTTGAGACGTCCCTGTTTGTTGGTGCTTTTGCACCTCTTGGAGCGGCGGTCTGCGTGCCGATTTGGACGCCCACACCTTGTGTCGATCGTTCCGTCTGCGTTGCCATCGTCCATCGCGGGGTACCTTTGGCGCTAACCTGCAGGCTTATGCGCCGATCAGTTTGAGTGGCCACGGTGGCCCGTAGCGAAGATCGAGTGTTCACCTGCAGGCAGACGCTTCGCATTCTTCGCTCCGTTTGTGTGGCGGCGTCTCTTTTGCGCGGTACTTCGCGCACCATCGCTTCCAATTGGCGTGCGTATTCCACCTGCACGTCGTTCCAGAAACCCGGATAGTGTTCCTGGACGTATCTCCGGAGACCTGAGTAGCGGTTGCAAAACTGCTTTATATCACACCGCATCATCCTCACGGTCCAATAGCACGGCGTTCGATAGCGTGATCCGATTCCGATAGCGTGCTGTCCCTCCAATAGCTGTAAAATAAAATTGTATTAGATTATTTTAGATTAAAAGACCTTCCTGTCTTTGGACTGCAGATAATGGCAGTTTAATAAATAAACTTAATTTAATGTGGAATAGAGTGATTTATTGTGGAACGTTTTGACCGTTCGATTACGATCATCCTCAGCCACGCTGAATAAAAATACAAAATTAAAGAAAATACAAAATTAAGAATACAGAATAACATACAGTAGATCAAGTCGCATACACATCTTAAAGATAGATTAATATACTGAATGTCGAAAACAAGAGAGACATCAAGACAACAAAACAAATTGTTGATAGTCAATTTGTCCTTGCATCGTATCTTTAATAAAATAATACCTTTTGGACGTTAAACAAATAGAAAACAAAAGATAAATAAAAGAATCAAATTGAGTTCAAAAAACATTTTAGTCAAAAAAGTCAAAACAATATTGGTCAAAAAATAAAATTGGAATAATAATCAAATACATTTTAAGTCAAAAATTGGCAAAATTAATAACAGCCAGTAAAAGTTTCATAATAAATATAATTAAGTAATATGAGTCAATGATAATAAAATTAAAATATTCACTGTCAAATTGATAAACTAAACAATATCGTTGAAATCTCTCTCACATACGCCATACAGTAACGACACAAACATCTCGTGTAAAGAACAGAATACAAATGCGAGAAAAACAAGATAAAAAGGCCGAGCAGGTAATTTTTTTCACCGTGCCTTTTTTGCCTGGTGTTACCGATATTATTTCTAGAACTCTAAATACAATGAATTTCCGTGTTTCTCACAGAAATCTTAATATTTTAAGTAAATACATCAAGGTTCATAAAGATATACTTGACCAAGTTACGGTCAAGCACAAACTAAAAATCCGGATCGCCAAACCGCGTTCGCCATGCCATTTTAAATTCCTCCCATGTGAACAAAGTCGTTCGTTTGCTCCGATACCAGTTTAACGCAATGCCAGTTAAACAAAATGGCATATATCGCAACAACTCCACGTTACTACCGGCATCAACTCGCGTCCCTCCTCAATACGCATCAAAAATGCTTCTGCGTCTTCTCCGCGCGCGCCAGAAAATTTTAAATTCCATTTTCTGATTATATTGTACGCCGCGGAGGCTCCAGACAATGCTGACGTATTCGCCCAGTGAGAAGGTCGACTTAGATTGGCACGCTGTGCTCGAGCAGTGTCTTCTGAGGAGTGATTTGTGTAATCAAACGCGGTGGAATTCGCGTTGACACTTGCCCGCGCATTATCATTTATCGGTCCGTTGGACGAGACCGAAGTTGTCGAAAGAGGATCTAAGGCTGATGCCTCCGCCCCCATTGGTCGCGACGGGCCTGCACTTTGTGCACCCGCTTCGTGAACCATAAAGCGAACGGCCAGCAATGAGTCCGTCCCGTCCGTCGACAATTGTCGTCGACGCAATTCTTCTACTAATTGATCCCGATTATACATTGGGATTTTATCCAGTGAAAAATCTGAAGTTTCCCCTCTCCCCGTCTGTTTTCTCCATGGTCGATAAAAAAAAACTCCCATAATCAACGTTAGCAAATAATCGATAGCAACAATTAACTCGACGCGCGATCCAATCCGATAATCCGAGTTATTCGAGAAAGTAAAATTCAAAATCGATAACACGCGAAGAAAAATAAAATAGAACATACATTATATCGAATATTATTTTCCGTGTATCAGAAATCTCGCTTTTATTTGCTGATCAAATGTCAATAGTTTCACGGTCGATACGAATCAATAACACGAGTCAAAATTGTCAACAACCCACGCCGTCGATCAAAGTTGTTTTGATCAATTCGAGCCAGCTGTTTTTATCATCGCGGGAATAATATTTTCTCAATAATATTTTCCCAGATCGAATCGATGTATTGATTCCGATCAGTGCGCAATGGAGCAATATGTAAACGCATTTTTATTGCTTGAAGCTCGAGCGTTATTTAATTTAAAAAATTTACTGGACAGCGTAGCGTTTGAGTGACAATTGAGTTGAACTGTCGTTGTCGGTTCAGCATCTTCTTAATGCGCTCTTTCCTTTTTCGAAACAATCGAGTAGCGCAAAAACAGACAAGTCGTTCATACTTTTCTCAGTCTCCAACACAGACAACTGTGCGAACATATAGCCAAATGTTTTACAATCGAGATACCATTTTTTTTTCTATAATACTAAATTAAGAGAACAATTTGTTAGTTATTTGAGTGGTCATTATCAGAATAATCTAATAAAGAAAGCACGAGGAAGAAAGACCGCCCCGGGCGCTGTCTTTTCTTACTACGCCACTGATTCCGATAGCGTTGATAATATTCTTTTGTTTGGTTTATTCTCAGTTTATCCGACAGCCAAAATTTTCCAATTTTATAACCGCAAGCAGAGGCAGAAACTTCAAATCGGTTAGGCATAAAAACAATCAATAAAGCGCAATGATAAACAAGCAAGCAAAACAGACAAAGCAACGACAAGCACACACAATTTTAATATTCGCCAAAGTTTAAATTTAACGACGGTTTTTATCCAGCCGTTCGCAAGATAGCCTCTGAAATAAAATTTCAAACAAAGACTCTAATTCACAGTAGTCTGAGAGCCTTTACAAATAAGTCTCAATAAAATTAAAAGGATAATTTTACACGAACGATTCAAGATACAGATTTAACGATTTACTTCACGAAAGAGTTAGGTATTAAAAGATTTTCTCAGGAGTTAGTTAATCAATCCGATAACTTTTAAATACTATCTTGCTGATAATTTTAAATTGTTAAATTTACTCGTGTCTTTACACCGAATTTTACCAAATTAACCGAGATTTCTTGCAGAAATCTCCCACTAAAATTTACGCACGGCAAGTTCAGAGGGTATCTTCTCCTTCTGATTATCTCGCCGATCGTATCTTCCACAATTTTAAATTTTCTCTATTAAAGAAAAATTTAACACAACGCGAAAATTAAATTAATCAGAAATTTAGTCGCTGACCCGCGACATTCAATCGCAACGTTTCTTTAAAATACTTTTCTTACTATGCGCGACTGGTAATTATTTTAATTGAACCGACTTTTCTTTACGCCCTTGTCTTTCTAATGGCTCCACGTTGGGCGCCAAATTTTCTTGTGAAGTATTTCTATCAATTTAATACTCTGTCACCAGAAAGAGGAGAGGAGCTCTTGTCTCCGCCGTAAGTTAGATCACGAGATTCACGAGTTCTTAAGCTCGGAAGCACCTCCGAATTTCCGAGATCGTCAATATAAATTTGGTTCGTGTGTAGGCGCCAGACACACGGGACGCGTGCCGATTTCAAGACGACTCTATAAAGAAATTCGGGCCGATTAGCTCCGAACCGAACGGAGAGGGACGGGGTCGAAATGGATGAGGAGCAGGTCGCGTACAAATAAAAGTGACACTCAATTAAAAATGAAATAAAAGACTTTGTATTCTTAAATAAACTAAAGTAATAACAATGGTCTCGGGGTAATATCACCGAGTAATAGAGTGATTCCCCGCGGGAATCGGAATCGTGTTGCACTTAAACTAATTTCGGAGAATTTCGGCTAGCGCGGCGCGAGAAGAATAGAAATTCCTTTCCGCGGTTTTTCTATATAGAGGTGTTTACGTCGCCCCGGGTTCGCGCGACATAAGACTTGCTAGGCTTCGCACGCCGGATCAGCTGTTTTCAATGACAGCTCTCGAGTCGCGTCAGTCACGCGCTACGCCAAAACGCGAATTCTGATAGCTTGCTTTACAATATTAATGTAATTTCGCCGCTGTCTTCGATTCTCGAAATAAGCCGATAGCCTTAGTCTGTCCTCTCGCAAATTATTCGCCGAGAAGGGCACGAGACGTGGCAATCCCGGTAAACGATAGCACCCCGAATCTGTAAGAAATAATCACTTTTATTCTAATTCTGTACAAGATCTTCGTTTATTGTAGGATTATAATTATTTAAAATAACGTTTTGAATATTCTCGACACATATGAATGTTTTCGACTTTGTCTATAATTCTCTCCGCAACAACAACGATACGACAACGGCTTCAACAGATTCGACCTTCGACACGACTTTCTTTGTTCGACTCAACTGACTAACACACCGAAAGACCGGTAGTTAAATAACGACACTTTTTCATAACTGATAATCTATATTTATTATACAATAACCGATCGCTTACGGTTATAATGACAATACTCCGACTTGACAGGCAAATACGATAATAATATTGAAGTCTTCGCGCGCGAGAGCCGATAGCATGTACGCGTTCCGATAGCTCGCGGATTTTAACGATGTTAATTAGTGCTGTACGATCCTCTGGGGTAGAGCGACTAAATTTGAGAGAGTTGAACGGGTTCCCCTCGCTCGACACGTTATTTACCGAACTTTGCTAGTTTTGCCGCTCGATTGCAGCTGCTCGCCTAACCGGAATAATTCTACTTTACACCAAATAAACGAAAGTGAATAAATGAGACTCTCCGGGTCTCACGCGACACAGACGGCGAGTCAGTGTCCTCGATACGCATTACAAAATTTCTATGCGACAGTGGCGAATTAGAGAAACGTAAACGGTTTCCAGCCGGAACCTCACCGGTGCTGTCTTCTCCGACCGTCTTTTTGCGTTCCGAGCTCGTCTCCTCCGCCTGGTTTTTCTCTCTTTCTCTGCGACCACCTTTGTCCTCGGAGCGTGTCCTCTAGATTGCTCTCGCTCTCTGTTTTTCTCGCTCTTGCACTCGCACTCTCGCTCGCTACCGCACTCTCGTGTCTCGCAGGACGTATAAAGAATAAGCCGAACGCGAAAACGTAAACAGGTGAAACAAAAAAGCGACGAAGCGAAAAAGGCGTCTTTCTCCGGTGATGCGGCTATTTTATAGTCGCGGAACGGTGTTACTGGGGAATGACTCAGGGCAGCGGGGGAAATTCTCTCTGCCTATCGGCATGGCGGATTTTGTCAGATAGCGAGATCGTGCAGCCGCGCCATGTTTTTCTGTATTAAATATTTTTTCATATTTAATATATTAAATAGTTTTTATTTTGACAAATTCCACGTGGGTTTTTAACTGTTCATACAAAGCGAAATCTATATGTATGATTCGACATAGTTTAAGATTTTTCACGCAAGGCGAAATCATTTCTTACATCGATGGATATCTTATATACAAAGTACACTGGTCACATAATATTTTAAACTTTCTATTGTTTTAGAATATTTTTATATTTCACAACAATGTATAAGCAACTTACAAAGTTTCATATAATATTTAATATTTTGCAACAATGTATAAACTTACAATATTTTACTGGGCACTATTTATTGATATCATTTTTTTTTTAGTAGAATAGATGTTGTAGAGAAAGATTTTTATAGTAATACTTTTTTTAGAAATACGAGTTGTGTGTGTACTTGGCGGTTTTTTTACCTTTTTTTGAAAAGGTCTTATAGACCTCCAAGGCATAGACATTATACGTTGTAGTATGTATGTCTCTGTTTCCGACTTTATTCTCGCTGTTGTTTGCTGACTCACATTAGCGGTCTTTGAGTTTGACTCGTCAATTTAGGTGCGTACTTCTTTATTTATTTATTTATTTTTTTTTTTTTGTATCTTTCTGCTTTAACGGATAATTTCTACTATTCTGTAATTTTTATACACAGTTGCCGAAGATGATCACAAATATACTGATCGAAACGTCCAATATTCATTACATGTAAATTATTTATTTACTCCAATACCACCTTCCTTTATCTTCTTTTTGATAAAATAAATTAATCTCTCACATACAAATCCAAATTTCATTTTCTTTTAAGAAAATGTATCTGTATCGAATTATACATTTTTAGACTTGCTTTGTGTAAAAAGTCAAAAACCCATGTAGAACGTTTGTATCTACATTATTTTTCAAATGAAAATTATTTAATGCAAAAGAACTTAACGCGGTTGCATCGAAAGTGCTTGTGTGATCGTGAAAGTACGTATGAAGGAAAAAGCGGACTTAGAACAAGAAACTAAGCGGATCTATATGCGAATCTGCTGTATAAATTTCTTTAATAAGAAAAAAACCAAGATCAATATCAAACCAAAAACAGTTGTACAACTACATTTAAAAATAAACGGTTATAGTAGCGCAAAACATTAAATTTGCAAAAAAACATTGATGATTTTTGTCAAAAGAGAATAACGTTATTTTATTTAAAGAGTTTGAAAAGTACATACGCTTTGTAATCGTACGCTTAGTAAAAAAAAAGCGTTAAAAACCTTCAACATTTTAAAGAAAAAGTACCACTCACTCATTTTACATTTTACCCTTTAGAGAACCGAGCCTTTCATAAGAATAAAAAGAAGTCAATCAGTTCTGTTGTTCTGATAGGATAAATTTTTTTAAACGAATAATCTTTTAGGCTCGTGAAAGTAAACTAAGATATAAGGCCAATACGAGCTGTCTAGACAATGAATTTTTTTTCACATATCTCTCTATATACACAATTTTGCATAATCAAGGCTCGAAGTTTTGCATAATACAATAATTTCGCTTTTGATCGTCTCACATAGCGACCTTCTCTTGTCAGTGAAGTTATTGAAATTGCGTCGTGAAAAGAAAGATTAACGACTTAGCCGGTTTTGGAAGCGGTATATTTTATTTATTCAATCTTTCTTGCTATCTCGTATTTGTGTCGTTCAACGCAAATCTACACTTTTATTTTAGTGCTACAAATAAATAGTAAATCGATTTAGTATTTTGCAGTATTTTCTTATTAAAAACTAAAAGAAACTTCAAAATATTAGTTAAATAATGGAAAGTCAATTATACATATTTTTACTTACTTTTTTATAAGTACGCTGTCTGTAAGAGATTACATAATTTTCTTTCAAATTGTAAATCTGTTATAGCCGCACATTGAGAAGAACCACATCTCCTAATTGAAATGTATGTAATTAAATCAAACTAAAATAAAAAGCGAATGCACACCATCATCCGTATCCGGACTCTAATTAACCTCCTATTATTTAAAAAATGTTTTTTAATTTTGAAGTCATTTTTTCTAATTAGATTTATAAAAGAAACTATTCTTTGTATAGACAAATTTTTTTATTGTTTTAATCTTATTTCTTGAGTTTTTTCTTCTATTTTCTTCTGCTTCTTTATCTCTGTCTCTCGTCCTTTTTCTCTTTCTCTTCTTTTTTCTGTTATTTTTCTTTTTATCAATTTTTTAAAAGTTTACTAAAATTGAATAAAATCTTTTTGTAAAAAATTTTGTTAAAGTTATAAATATTATATCTTTTTCTTTTATTAAGTATATATAAATATATATACTTTTTTCTTTTAGTTTCTCTTTCTTAATTTCTCTCTCTCACTTTTTCTTTCCTTTTTTTTATAAAATAAAATTAAAAAATTTTTAATCTCATATAGGCTAAAAGACATCTTTTTGTAAAAACAACTTGTTTTATCTTTTTGTAAAAACAACTTGTTTTATCAAAATAATTATTAGAAGTGTTTTATTATATTATTATTATATCTTTTCTTCTTTTATCTTTTCCTTTTATTTCTTTCCATTTTTATTCCTGTTTTTATCGTTTCCTCTTCTTTTCGTGCTTTATCTTTCTTGATTTCCCTTTTTATTTTTCTTCTTAACTTGCAGATTCTATCTATTTATATAAAATTCTATTTATATCAGATTCTATTCACATCTTTAAAATTTACTTAAAACAAACTTCTTAGTTGACACTAAGTTTCAGTTACGTTATATTTGTTATAATTTGGTATAAAAGCGTTTGACCATGTAATTGTCCATTAGTCGTTGTTATGTTTAATTTAATGCTAGTTTAATTTAATGCTAGTAATATTATACTTAGCAAATTATTAGGGAACTGTAGGCAATTTGCTACGTGGTCAAACAAGAATCATTCTTTCAAAATTATAACATAGATGTATACAGTATTTGTATACAGTGAAACTAACAAATAGACTCAGCAAAACTTTACTTTCCGTGAAAAACAAAAAAAAAGAAAAAGAAAAAGTTTTGTCAAAATAAAAAATATTTAATGCAAAAAAACTTGGCGCGGCTGCACCAAAAATTTATCTACAGACAGACATGTCTTGCATATGTACGTGCACATGTAAATATCAGACTGCAGTGCATATAAAAATTTCAGTTCATTATATTTGAGGTGCAACCGCGCCAAGTTTTTTTTGCATTAAATATTTTTTATTTTGACAAAACTTTTTCTTTTCTTTTTTTTTTGTTTTTCACGGAAAGTAAAGTTTTGCTGGGTTTACTAGTTAGTTCCACTACAAATTGTTTTGTTAATTTAATTTTTTGCATTAAACATTTTTTAGTTTGACAAAATTTTTTCTTTTTCTTTTTTTTTGTTTTTCACAGAAAATAAAGTTTTGCTGGGTCTACTTGTTAGTTTCACTACAAATCCTTTTGTTAATTTAATAGGCCCAGACAATTCTTTCTTTCAAAATTTTTTCCGTG
>QVOA01003432.1:0-16320 GCA_014825685.1 Pseudomyrmex cubaensis | reverse complement strand
AACTTTTTTTTTTTTTTTTTTTTTTTTTTTTTTGCGTTAACAAGAGCAATACACAGACTGTGTGTTTCTTCCCCTGTAGAATATTATTTCAAAAGCTAATTATTTGTCTGTGGTTTTTTCAGAAATGTGATTTTTCTCTCATCATCAACGCGCGGGGACTTTTTCGTCGTCGAATCCTGCGCGTTCTAGCCCTCCTTTGCGTTTCCGTCCACGTTCACACGAATTCATCTCGCGAATCGAATCATTTCGAGAGGGGGCGTTGAGATGGTTGCCAATTTTCTCTCGAGTGTATCGCGGGTTTTTGTTTTATCGTCGTCGTCTCCATGCTACTCCGCGCACCGGTCGTTCATACAATGTTCTGATGACCGCGAAGGATCCATTAGGTCTCCTGAATTCATTCTTCTTTTCATTCTTGCCTTTACTTCAACTATTGTATCCAATCTTCGTCCCTGTTTCTCTTTCTTTTTCCCTCTCGTCACACCGAGCGAAGCAACTTCTTCAGTAATGCGACAAAGGACAGCGAGCGTCGTCTATACACAGTCGGCTACGATTCTTTGGTTTTTCCAAGGACGACAGCGGCCGGCATTACGCGGAGATAAACGAACGACGGAAGTCACGAAAGAGTATACTTTTCTCTCTCTCTCTCTCTCTCTTCGTCGCATCTCCTGTTCCTCGAACGGAAGTGTCTTCGCGTCGAAGTGTTTCACCCACTTCGAACGAGCCGACCGAGGTCTCGTTGTTTATATTCGGTTTGGTTTTCTTCTCTTTGGTTTTTCTTCAGAATTGTTGTGAAAATTGTTGTTGTGCAACGACTAGGCTCGCGATTACGCGACATTAATTTTTTCTCGGAGTTTGAAGAAGATTATTCAAGAACATATCTTCCGTTCCTCCCATGTGCTGCTCCATCGTTCTGTAGAAGAAGAACATGCGAGAGGATGTGTTTACCGCGACAAGCGACCTCTAGAATGCGAACACACAAACTCATAACAATAAAGTTTACTCGCTCGCCGTTAATAGCAGAAGGACGCAAAACTGGATAACCTCTTTCTGTGATCACGCTGCTCTCCTCCTTTTAAAGTCGTCTGTGTTTCGTTGCAATGAAGTAACTCGGTTGCGCGTTTTAGAATCTTCCGCGAAATTACATGGGCAGACATGGGATTGCCCGCTTTTCTTCTGCTTCCATTTCAGAAGACGAAAGGTAATGGGGGCATGGAGACGTTTTCGCTCAACGTCTTTCTCTTCTTCCTTCGCGTCTCTTCTTCCCGGCAGGAAGTACATCGCGTCGGTTGATTGACTCTCTCTCTCGTACTCTTTATCATCGTCGCTCTTTGTTCGCAAATTTTCTTAATTTTTTTACAAATTTTTTCTAATCAGCAATAAATTAATTTTCTTCGCTTTCGCGCTTTCTTTCAACGAGCGCGCTCTCCTCGGCGACTATCGCGCGCGAATTCCAGGCCGACTTGGAAGAAAATATATAATACAAAACTATTATACGCGATTCTTTACACGCGGCGAAGCGATCGAAGTCACGTTCTTCTCGCGAGAAGAACGACGGCTGACGACGACCTTGCGCGTTGCGTATTTCTTTCTCGTTCTTCTCTCTTACGTATCTCTTGCTTCAGGAACGATCTATTCTATCGTTATCTGGCGCGTTATCAAGAACATTTGCGTGAATTTCCTATCTCTTTCTTTCATCTTTTCTTCTTCTTTCTTTTCGAGGCCCAACTTCCGCACTTCCAATCAGCTTCGCGTTACATATGCCTTGGCTGGCCGTACGCGAAGCTGACTTCGCGTCATGGATAGTCCGGGTGCATCAAATTGTACATGATCGCGAAAATCGTGCAGGCGGCGTAGACACCTAGGGCGACCCACCAGAGTAACTGCTCGTGTAACCGCTGCTCGAAGTTCTTCAGCACCAAGAGACCGATCGTCAGACCTGCCAGAGCGCCCGTCAAATGGGCGACATACGACACCGGAGGACCCATTTGCTCTGCCGCATACCTGTCGTAGATTGCGAAGCCGACATCCGCGCTGGCTGCAATCAGAAAGATAAAAGTTTCAAATCAAAATTCCACGTCCCTGTTTCCTGACATCGCCGCGGGAGTTTTTCCGGTTCTCTCCGCACGCATTTCGATTTGCAGTTGACATCTTTATTTAATTTTGATAGTCAAATTTTTCAAATCATTAAGATTACAAGATCGCAGTCTATGTTGATTCACGACAAATCGATTTCGAAACCAAGTCGATTTTGAAACCAACACCGAAAGATTAACTTCGAATATTGCGGCAAAGAGAGAAAAAAAAAACAATTTTTTGCTTTTATCGTAGCACTTTAGCGCGTTCTTTCTGTGAATTCTTTCATACTTTTCTGTCCTACAAAATACCGTTAAAACGATGCATAGTAAAACGATAGAAAGAAGGTAAAAGAAGAAACAAGAGCGGGGGAGCAAGAGGAGAGAAATAAACAGAAAAAAGTAGACTGAGGAAAAGCAAGGACGTCACGAAGAGCTGTCGGCTATTTGGTGAAAAGCTCTCGAAGTGTCGTCGAGAGGAAAGCCTTTCTGTAGTTTTCTCAGCAGCTTTTTCTATGTCTGCAAGAGATTATTGTCGATGACTAAGTTCGATGCGTACTCAGAAAAATTTTAAATCTTCGATAGCTAATGTAAAAAAATTTTAAAAGTTGATCAACGTCAATCTTTAAAACTGAACTGAATCCTTTCTCATTTTATATCTACTATTGGTTATATTTACTACTGGCTATATTTATTATTTTCAAAAATCTTTGAATGAAAATTTAAGAGGGGAAGAGAGAAAAAAAGAGAGAGGGAAAAAGAGAAAAAGAAAAAGTGTGTGTGTGTGTATTTCATCTTTGTTTTATTTCCGTCAAAAGCGAATTTTATGATTGAATAAACACAAGCGATGACGCGCCGTGCTTGCTTGAAAATTTGACGGAATAACCACCTGTTCTCTCGTAGCAAACAATTCCAACGTCGACAAAAATTCTTCGCGATCACAGCGCGAACACACCTATCTTTTAATTAAAACTTTAGAATAGCGACAGCTTTCGCGCTGGTCCTCCGCTTCTGCGCTTTCCGTCGTACCGCGGGAGAAAAAAATCGAGGAAATTGAAATTGCAGGAGAAGTATCGAAAACGCAAGGTACAGAGAAAATCGAATGATCCCCTTCCCTCTCCACCGTCGCAATGCGAAACGAAAACAAACGTAGTCACAAAAAAATAGTGAAACAATTTTGAAATTTAGCGAAACGAATAACCACATTTCTGTACTTGTAAACTCGATATATTTTCTAAAATTTCTTAAAATTCGACAGATAGGTACAACAACTTTTGTGAAGTTCCTCGATTGCAAACAAATAAATATCTATTTCGCATTAAATCTTTTCGCGATTTTTTTTCCGATTGCGGATGACAGTGAATTTTTTTCTCTTCACGTGTCAAGACGTAATGGGATACAGGAAACACTTTGGCCCCGTCGCAGACTTTCACGTGAAAACCGTCATTTGCATTCCCGACCCGCGTGGATAACCCAGCTTCCATGTCGTGAGAGAGCGCATTTATCGATCAAGCTCAGCTTCGTTCGTCAAGCTCCCGCGCGGGGATTGTGATGTAATCCAAGTCGAAGCGCGTAGATCGGAACGGAACAACCCTGGGATGTTATTCCCTACCTATTCGGTGAGCAGAAACTATGCGAATATATTGGGAATATATTGGGTGAGCAGAGACAGAGAAACAGCGTACAAACAGATAGATGGACAAACAAACAGAGAGAGGAGAGAGAGAGAGAGAGAGTATGTATGTGTGTGTGTGTGTATGTGTGTGTAAGTGGGAGGAGAGAGAACGATGGCGGATATCCGAATCTGCGTTGACGGTAATGAACCCTTTAAACAAGGTTATTGAAGACTCAAGAGGCTCCGTCGGGGTGAATTTGAGGCGACTCTAGGACCACTAGAACCGGATAATGCGCACGTACGGCGACGGCGGTCAGATTACGTGCTATAGGAGGTCCTCGATACTAGAGTTCTACGTCTTTGCCAATATCGCGCTATTATTACACTATGCCATAGGCGTCGATATCTCAGATTGTATTCTGTATCAAAGTCCGGGAGGCTTTGCTTCAATCCTAAAGGCGCGTCTGGACAATAATCTCTCTGTGATGATCCTTTACAAAATCTTATCTTGCATATAAAGTAGCAAAAGAAAAAAAACAAGATGTTGAGTTGCTCTTTTTCACATTTTTAATATTTTTCTTGGACCTTCATGTAACGCAAAATTGATTTTACAAAAAATTTGTCTATTATTTTTACTAACATTGACTTCCTCTTCTATCTTACGCATATTTCAGATTTAGTTTTAACAAAATTTTTCCCTTTCACATTTTATGTTCCTAAACAAAAATGTTATTTGTCGCTTTTTTGTGATACTTCGTATAGTTTTACACGGCTTATTCCAATTTATATTCATTCGGTAAATTTAATTTTTATTTAAAGCGTGATTAATGCGCGCCATCATCGCGGCGCCCATGGACAATCGCGACCGTACTCGAAAGCAGCTCAATCGAAGGGATATCGAGTTGGCACGTCGACGGAAGGTAGATATAGGATTGGCCGTGGTGGTTGTGTGCGGGATCGACGATCAAGGAAGTGGGATCCACTTACCTATGACGAAAATGCCAATGAGTCGAACTATCCCGAACTCCATATTATTATAGTTAAGGAGGACGTTAGCTAGATGCGCCGCCAAAAGGGCGTAAACGCCACCGCTCGCCCCGACAAGGTACACATCGGTGTCGAACACTGACGTGCCCAGAGAACCTGAAAAAAAAAAAAAGAACATGATTCTGTTAAAAGTTTCCAATTATTTTTTTCTATTTTTAAAGTAGGCTTTATTTATAGAGCGGGGCTAGTTGAACCTGGGGGCAAATTGGGATTTGCAAATATTTCAATAAGCGAAATGCGTAATAGACACGTTGATGTTTGCGTAAGAAACACAGAAACTACTGCGCTGCATAAGCCGTCTGCGTTCGGCCGTCAACAGACGAACAACGAGCGTTTTTCGTTTTTCTGCATCAAAAATTATTAAATGTATGTTCTTTTTTATCTACATGATAATTATAGTGATTATAAAAACTAGAAGAGGTTTTTTAAGTCGTTAATGTATTTCCTAACTTCAATGTTTATATTGCTATTTTATTTACGAAGTTTTAATTATAAAAAAAAATATTTCAGCCAACATCGATATTGGAGCCCGCGTGTAAAAATTCATTTGTTTCTGATTATATTAGAGATTGCCTTATTGTTTTTAATAAATTATTTTTTATTTTTCACTGCGTTGTTAACGATTTCACAATACGTTGTACGCTTTATGTTTAATTTTTATTATAAGAGTTGAGTTTTTAATTTCATTTTAATTATTTTTAAATATTTCTTGCGAAGCGTTTTACACATATTACAAGTATTCAAATTTTATAAATAGAAGATAAAAACTTTAATAAAGATTTATTAAATAATTCTATTGTTTTTTAAAATAATATATAACGTATATATTAGACAATTATACTTTCTCATATACCTTTTTCTCTCCCTCGGAATGATCTATATAGGTAGGACACATTGAGCTACTCTGACTTTTTTTATTCAATATACAGTTTTACTTATATACGCAATAATTTAGAAATCTGTGAGTGCTTACTTCTTGAATTATAAATAAAATATGATATTTTTTAAAATAATTCTCTCTATCATAATTGTGTGAAGATTTATATTATAATAGTTTGAATAAAAAACGAACAACGGACCAGAACAACTAGCTTCACTACCCTACTAATCATTTCGAAACATGAGTAGTTTTGAAAAATTAAAGGATAGATAATTTTTAACACACATATACTTTTTTTCATCAAATTGATATTTTTACGAGATATAAAGAAAAGGAGAGAGAGAGAGAGAGAGAGTTAAGCAAAAAAAAAAAAAATTTTTTTCTCATTTCATAAGACCACTTCATCTACTCTCTTAATTCGCGAGAACATACGTATTGCGTGCTCTCAACGAAATTTTTCGAGAGAAGAGAAACTGGCCGCCTCGTCTTTTCTTTCTCGTTTTATTTTTTTGCGAAGCTGCGAGTTTTTTGTCGAAGAAGTTTAGGTCACTGTCTGTTGGGCCGGGAAAACGCGCTCGTTCGCGAACAACCGCGAAGTGCGGACGAATTTTTCCGCTCTTGCTTCTCTCGAATAAAATAAGAATAATATTCGAGTTCAAGAACTCGAAAGTTTGTGCACGACTCTGCGCTCCAGTTTAACGACGCCAAAAACCTTCTCTCTTTCTCTTTCTCTCTTTCTCTCTCTCTTCTTATCTTTGCTCTCGGTCTTTCTCCGAGTTTGCTCAGGAACATCTGTTGCTCCGCGTGTAATGTGCACGCCATAGAAATTAGAATACGGGATATAAAAAAAAACAAATATAATCCTGGAAACTTTCTACATCATCATCACGCAAATAAAACTAATAAATTTCTTTTTAATATACGCGGAAAATTGCTCGATAAATGTACAGAACTTTATTTTTTGTTCGCAAATCTTCTCAATCTCCTAAATACACACACATTTCTATATTTATGTACGTATAATTATAAATGAACACTTATCACTCCCTATGTAACAATCCCGCAACTCCAAATTTTAGAAAAGAGCAGTTTAAAGTTTTAAAACTTTATATGTTTCTCTAGTTAAGAGATACTTTTGGTTTCAAATTTTTACTTTACTTATAAATATTTTTTTAATTATTTGGTGGCTATAAAAAACATGACTTTCTAAGTGTCATTATGCAATAAACTGAAAATTCCGTATGTGACACTTATGTAATTATACGTAGGGAGTGACGTTATAAAGTACTCTCGCCACTTGGTCAATTCGCGAATGTTGATAGTACAAAGCGCGTTGCCAGGCGGTAGCCAGCTCCGGATATTAGAAACGGAATTAGAGGTCTGTCTCCAAGTACCTACTGTCCCATAATTTGACAGAATATCCGCAGCATATGAACGCGGGAGATAGTGCTCAATGTATTCCGAAATCTGGCCGTCGAGAAGTACTGTGTAATTGCGTGTATATGTGCGTGTGAGTAATATAAAATTTGTAATAAATTGAAATCTAAATCTGAGAGAGTGTAAATATTAACCCTTTGTGGTCAGACCTTAAAAATGACGATGAGTTAGATCTGTGAGACCTACGAATATCTCCGCGAAAAATCAATATTGTTTTCAATTTCTTTTTTTTTTTTTAATCGAAAGTTTGAACGCTTCTGCGTCGATCAAAACCAACAAATTGAAAAAATCTCTAGTAGTTTTGAAAATATAAAAAACGCGCTTTAAAAAAACGAATTTTTTCTATATACGCCGATGCGCAATTTCTGAGTGAGTCTGGGAGACTATTAGTTTTATTTGCGTGATGATGATGTAGAAAGTTTCCAGGATTATATTTCAGGAATGTCATGGATAACTAGGGATATACACACAAAAGGTTAACAATAAAATTGGTAGACAACATACTTTTTTTTTTGGTATAATGATAATCGTTTTTTTGATAGAAAAGAGAACGGCGTTTTTCCGTAAACTCGAATCAAAACATAAAGATGGCGGAATTTTTCTTTCAAGTGTAATAATAAAAATTTGTGCTATAAATATGTCAAAGATATTTTAGAAACATCGAATAACGCTATGCGTCCAATTACAACGGCGTACGTCACAAGACAATTCGACGCACGATAGTATCGCAATAATGGCAGCACGTTCGGCAAACTTCGCAATTCGCATCGTTTCAACCGGTTGTACAGCACCGGCACAACGTTTTAGCAAAACTGTGCGCAACGTGCGTGTATCGCGCTCGCGCAACGATTTCAACCCCGGGAGCAACGGGATAATGTATCAGACACACGATCGCGCTAGTTAAACATTAATATCGCACCGGACAGGCGTATGGCGCTTCGAGAATCGATGTCGATGCTCGCCTATACATCGTAGGAAATGAGCGAGGACATTAGTCGCTTCCTACGTGGAAATGGTAGCGACTGGGGCCGGTTGCTTGTTGATGATTCGAGCGCGTCTGGAGCGGCCGAACTGCCACCTGACACCTGCTGACCGATCGCTCTTCGCGAACCCAACTGCTCGACCCCTCCGGGAACCTTTGATCCGTCTTGAATTATGAGTATACTGTCGAACCAATATATTACCCTTACGTCCGCTCTGTGACGAGAATTACTTCTAATTTGTTAAGACTATTAATTTGATATTAATAACGTACGAAATATCGGAGGATGTCTTCCAGAAAAAACATGTCTAAACACAATATCTAACAACTTTTATAGTATATTTGTAATTTAGAAACCGCAATTCAGTGCAGTAATAAATATTTAATAATAAATAAATATAATAAATACTTTTTTGCCTTATTTCGCGTATCTCTGTTTTATATAATATTAAGATATCTTGTCTGTGCTCGACATTGACTGTTTTCGTTTTGATTTGTGAATAAATATTTAATTTTTCAAAAAAAAGACGCGTAGCGCGAGACCAGAAAAATAGAAAACATTCGCGGACTTCGCTCTCTGTCGTTCGAGTTAATAAAATTGGAAGTTTTCAAAATTGAGTTTGCAGGAGGCGCCGTGAGTTACGTGCATTCTGCCGGTTTTCGCATGCGCGAAACATCCTTGTGTTCCTTGCGAAACACAGACGATTCAATTGGATTCGTTGCTACGCACTGGTCATTAACACGCGACCTACATCGGGTTACAGAGATGAATCTAGATAGGTAGAGAGAGAGAGGACCTTGATGGGAAAACCATGCGAAGCGCCTGTGTGTTTCGTAAACTACCCTTGCGCAGAATTTCCGCGAATCGCGTCTAAGCCGGGACGACGTGGAAACGCATTAAGGATGCAAACATCAATTCGTGCAAATTTGCGAGCGCATCGAAGTGCATCTGCAATGAATTATTAGCGTCCGCTTAAATAAATGATCGAGTCACATCCAATCGAAACAATTACTCGAGATGAGCGGAATTAAATAGCTTAACAATATAGTTTAACTGACGGAAGAGCTTGTGCATACATATATATATATATATATTGTTACAACCGCTCGGTATATAAATAGCCGAGCTATTCATATCGGTAGAAGAAAGAAGACGAAAGATTCATCTTGACGACGAGAATGTTTGATCGAAGATTTTTGAATTGAATTTGAATCGGTAATCGGAGCGCGACGAACGTGCGGTTCTGACTGATGTTCGCGGACGATTCGGACGACTCGTTATTAAAGCTGTATTTTGTCAGAATCAAAAAAGTTATGGAACTTTTTGCTAGGATATATTTAAAAACCATGGAACTTTTTGTAAAAAAAAGTTCTCACCTTATAAGTTTCGATAAGAGCAGATAAAAAACACTTTCTGACAATAGTTAAAAATAAAAAGTTTCAATTTAAATAGAACTTATAAACTGTAAAAATAAAAATTTTTTATAACAGGGACAGATATCTGTCCATTATTATTAAAAAAGAATTTTTATTTACTATATCAAACACTGAATATTATTCAGTGAATATAATACTATACAATAATATTAAATAATTACAATTAAATTAATATTCTGAATGTATTTGATAGCATTATGAACTGAAATAGTTTTTATTTTCTCTCGTAGAACTTTTTCTAATAAACGATTCTCGAATAACTTGTTTTCATAGAACTTTTATTACACAAATTCTAGAATAAATCTGTTCCATGAGAATACTTTTTATAGAGATTTTATAGAAATTCTTTACGGTAAGATTTCTTTCTATAAAAATTCAACAAGAATGAATATTGTCTTAAATGAAACATATAAGTTCTAACAGAATTTTTTCACAAACGAGAGATACCTATTTATTTCGAACTCTGCTATTTTGATATTATCAAATAAGAGATATTAAATATTAGATTTTAAAGTCGCGTGAGATTCAGTCCGATTCGTAGGTCAGTTTTTGAGTCATTTTGCCAGTAAAGGGTTAATATAATAACTTAATAATGAATTTAATATAATAATAACTCAATATATTATTATATACTATTATATAATTAATAATTTAATTGCGAATTTGCAAAATAGTAAATGACTTTTCTGTTCAGATTGACTCACTCTATCTTCACACTTCGGTCAAAATATACATATACATACATACATATATATATACATACATACATATATATATGAATATAAAAAAAAAAAAAAAAAAAAAAAAAAAAAGAGAGAGACCTTAGGATCTCAGCGATAGGATTTCAGCCGTCATCACCAGTCTGTTTGTCATCGTGCCATAGTTAATTAGAAGTTGAAGCACGCCAAGAGGACCACTTTACCTTCTCGTGCACGACAAACCGCGCTTCTCTCTGTTGTAGTAATTGACTCGAGTTAACAGATACTAGCTCAAGAGGGCTGCTGATTTCCCTCATCTGCTCTCTCCTTGGTCCAACTTAGACGATGCTGCTGCGAGTATTTACGGTTTACCGTCGTTTATCTACCGAGACTATGGACGACGAGCTATATAGCAGCACACCACCTTACTTACCCGACTCGAATTAGCAAATCGATGCGATGCTAATTGATCGAATTAAGCATTAGGTATGTACATATTTACGCTATTCCTCGCGTTTAAATAATCTAGAAATTTATTTAATTTAAGACTAATTTATCTCTCTCTCCTCAATCTTTTATTGACTTTCTTTTTATATAGAAATTGACGAGCAACATGTCACTTTACATTTCGTTCCGCGTATTCCGATAAAATATTTAAATTAGTAATTTTTTATTTGCTTTTAATTGCGCGACGTTATCGATACGTGAATGCGATAGACGTAATTAACAAATCTTTTCCGCTCTGGGCGTTGTTTACAAATTATTTAATTGCTACTTCCCGTATCTCGTTGCATAATTCTCCCCGAAATAACGAAGAGGGAGTTATAGTCCCGTTTAAATTACAAGTCTCGTAATTGCTAGCAACGTTCGCGGAATTAATTAGGTAGTCCGTCTTGATGGCCAAAAAAAAAAAAAAAAAAAAAAAAAAAAAAAAAAAAAAAAAAAAAAAAAAAAAAAAAATAAAGAAGCGTAAAGGGATCAGAAAGGAATTCTGCGCGCTTTTTAGCGACGAGGAAAACTACGCGGCATTATATACCGTGCATGTAGATAAGAGAAATAGAGAGAGAGAAAAAGTAGCAGCAAAGCATTTCGCGAAAATTAGTGACCTGAGCGCGAGAGGATAAACGTGATGACTGAAAGGAAGCAGAGGAAAAGAAACAGATGTAGAAACGAAAGAGAGTCGCGAAGCGTTATGGAGAAGTCCTTCGCGGACTTCTCTTGAGTTATGAAATTCACCCGAAAGGGGTCTCCTCTCGTTAGGCGTCTTCGGCTTTACCTTAAGGAAGAAACCATGAAAAGGAAGAGAAGTGGGTCGACGTCGTCTCGTCTGCTGACAAGATGCACCAGCACGAGTCTTAATGTTTTTTTTTTTTTTTTTTTTTTTTTTTTCCGCTATACACTCACTGCAATCAGCTTGTCCGACAATGGGGTGTCTTCTTTCGCCTAGATGTGACCATCACGTCGCGGAATTGTGCTGCTGACATTTCTCGCGTGCTCGAATGTACGAGATACTACTACTATCACCTCATTTTGCACGGCGGATGAATTTTACCGATCGTCTTTACACTCTCACATTATTTAAACTTGTAGAGAGACACACAACGAACAAATGTTTTGCAATAGTTTTCTTTTTTTGTTTTTAATTTTATAGAAGATAAAATAGATAATTTATTATATATACGCATGAGATGCAAAATAAGCGTCTTGGATGAATTTTCGGATTAAATTCAATTCGAAAATTTCTACGTGTGTTAATTTAAACGTTTGAAAAACTATATTTTGCACGTACGTCTGGCTCTTAGGATCTTTCTTGAATACAAGTTTGTGGGGACATCTTAAATATTTAGTTTCAAAAAAAATAAACAAGCTCTCTCGATAGAGCAGTTGGCGGATTTAGCGAGTGGTGAGGTGTATTTTTCATTGTGCAAAAATATCATGGATTAACGACTCGTTGCCACTAATAACAGAGTCTACGGTGGAACCAAACGGCGAGATATGCAACAGGTGCAACGAAACCATCGCGGAACGCGCCGTCCGCAATAGCAAAAAAAAAAAAATGAAAAATGTCGGAGGTGCAGACTTATTCGTGTATAACTCTCGTCGTTTTGCCCAAAAAAATTTAAAAAAACTTTATCACGCCTGCGTTGGAGAATCGGACAAAAATCGAATTGTTAGCAAAATGATAAAAGAATAATTATTGTGATTATTTGTGTAAAACGAACGTTAGAAGATGCGTAATCTCTTCTGGCAAATGTCTGTAACGCGTGAAACTGATGTGGTTAATTAAATTAAAAAGATATCAAAGCATTTTTAAATTTACGCGCTTTTATTTTTTAAATTTAAATTTTTCACAATTGTTTTAATATGTTCTGTAACACATGTGAAAAAATATATTGTACATCGATGTGAACACTTGTCTAAATTATTAAACGAAAAAAAAAAAAAAAAAAAAGCGCGCAATCGATACGACGATATGTTGTACCGCACGCGTGATGTCTTGCCGTGAGTCATCGCGCTTTTATTATTCGAAGGCGAGAGAAAAACAAAAAGAAAATCGCGTGAACCGGAAAAAGAGGGAGAAGAGAAGCGACGCAAAATAAAATGCCCCGTATCGCACGGACCGGGGAGGGGTTAAGTGAGGGAGAGGGCGGCTAAATGGGGAAATAGAGTGTGCATTTTAGAAACGCGCGTGCTAGGCACGTCGATGCATTCGTAAAAAGCCCCTGCTCCCCCGGAGGCGAAAAACGGATAGGACGGGGCCGGGCGGCAGCGAGCGAAATGGTTGGAAAACAACGAACATCGGAAGGTTTTCCTCGCAGCGCTGAGAGGAAAAGCGCTCGATACGCTCTCGCGTGGCGTTAAAAAATTAGTAGTTAACCACTTAAACGAAACGCCAGCCATGGATATGCCACGTCGGGTGCATTTCTGCACGTACTTCTTTTATACGTTCTCTGAAACGTTACGCTTCTATATACAAGCTACGATTGCAAGATGCAATTTCAATGCGACTCACGAGTTACGAGAGTTTAGCGAACGTAACACAATCAACTTGCTATCTGCAAAAAAAAAAAAAAAAAAAAAATAAATAAATAAATAAATAAATAAATAAATTTTTGCTGACGTTAGCTTCATCGGAAGCAAAATATAACAAAAAGTAATCCTAGGATATTACCTTTAGATCGTCGTTTTCTTTTTTTGTAAAGAATAAGTCTCGTAATCTATTTTAAATAAATAATAAAAATAGAAGAACAAACTCCAGATCAAGGTTTCTCTTTCGCAATAGATTTTTTTTATTTCCGCATGGGGAGGTAAATTGGATATTCCATTTATATGTGATGCAGACCGAGCATTCTAGATGAAGTGTCGAATTGAATTCAGTTTTCGAATTATAATGCGCATTAATTTACACGTTTATTTAAATAAATATATTTCGCACAAACACCTAATTCGTACCCTAGTACCTACATTGATTTACACTGACCGAATAAGTCTAATCGCTAGTTCAATGCTATACGAGCTCGAATTTGTTGTTAAATTTGCTGGAAAAAAAACATTCAAACTTGCGCGCGAAGGTGCGCAAATATCGCATTAACGTCCCACTGCGAACGCGCCGATGCAGTTACGTCGTTACCGACATATCCAAGCTTCCGAGTGATGCGCCGTGAATATCGTGTCCACTCGGAACGACAAGGTGTGTGCGCGTGTAAGTATTCTACGTATATACATGCGGTATATACGGAGATGAGTGCCGTTGCGACACGCGTAGCGCCGCACATGGGCGTTGCCACTTTCATGTAAACCCGATGCATAAAATATAATGTGTGAAGCATGTACGTCTCGCGCGGGGAAAGAAAAAAAAAGACGGAACACGCCGTCGGAATTTTATGGTTATAGCCGCGATATTTATGGCAGACAGACCAGAGCACACATGTGCAATGGCGGTACAAGATCGACGTTGACGAGAGAGACTTTTTACGATGAAGGAGACCAAAGGGGCTAGTAGGTTACAGAATAATCGACCAATTAAATCTAAAACAAGATTACGGAGACAGACGTGTCCTACAATGCGCAGCAGGCAGTGCCCGCAAGGAGCGATTGTTAAGTATCTGAAACGACTCACAGATAACGACAATAGTATCGCGTTGCTGATGTTGTTCTTGACAAGTTTCATCTTTTAAAAGAACAAACGCTGACTCATTATCGCGCGTGGTGTTTGCGTGACAACTCGTGAAAATAGATGCTCCTATTGATTTTTGATAATGCACCAGTTCACACTTTAACTGTTGCAAAAATATTTCCGAGTTGAGCTTTGAATTGTTGCCTCATCTCTTTTATTCGTCATAAACGCAATTTCCATTTCTTTCCAAATCTCATAAAAAAATAACTTAATAGAAACAAATTTTTTAACAACGTAAATGTATATTATATCGTTTCGAAAATTTAATTTAAATTTAACAATCGTTGCACGTATGTCAAGGCGGTTGCATATTGCACAAGAATTATGTGACATTATTGAAAAATTATGAATAAAGTTTTTTTTATCCTTAAATTGTTTGTTCTACAGACGTAGTTGTCCGAGATATTTGATTTTTATTTAAAAGTGTCTCTTTTAATTAACCCGTTGTCACCACACTGATGCATATGTGCACCAACGAAAATAGGAAAAACACGATTTTTTCAAAAGGTTCTTTTTATGTTTTTCGTTTTTCATTAAGAAGAATTTTTTTTAGACATTTTTAACTAATTCCATTCAATTTCTGAAAATTTTTTATCCCTATTTTCACTAGTTTCAATTTATTTATTAACTTCTTACTGGAAAGTTATTCAACTTCAAACATGCAAAGTGCAAAATTGCATCAGTGTGGTGATAACGTATATTGGATCGATGTGTGATGACGACGGGTTAATAGTCCAATAGTAGTGTCTATTTTAATTTATAGTCCAATTCGTTCGTTTTCATTCCATGTGTTATACCTATTCGCATGCCGCGAATCTTTCGAATGAGCGGGAGACGAGCGGGGCTAGCAAACTAATCGTAGCTCGAGGTTATATGACACATTTAATATATTGAAATTTAATTTAATGTGTATGTAACCACTGTAACTCAAACTACGACACTAATTCAACAGAATATTATTTTCTAACATTTGATATCAAAAGATAATTAATTATTAGTTATCTTATTTGAGATAACACCATTTTACGTCTAATTGTCTAATTGTCTATTACGTCTTGTCGTCTAATTATGTCGTCTATTTTATGAAACTATAAATTTTCCTTTACTTAAAAAGTTATTTTTGCTTTTCACTTAAAATTGTTTTTATCTAAAATACTTGTTTTTTCAAAACTCCTATTTTTATAAAAATGTAATAAAAATATAATTAATAATATAATTAATAATACGTACATGAAAATAAATCAATAATATATTTTTAACTTTATTATTTTTAATATTATGAGCTTGTAATCAACTTATTCCATGTTAACATTCAAACATGTTTTTCGCGGGTTTAAACCGCGTTAGTGTCATTTTTATACCGACGTTTCGTAGACATTTCAGCTCACTTCATCAAAATTACAATCGAACCTGATACTGAAATGCTCCTGGTATCCTTTTCTTATAGCGCTAAATTGTAACGTTAGTATAAAAATGACACTAACGCGGTTCAAACCCGCGGTTCAAACATCTTTGAATGTTAATACAACACATTGCAAAAGCATGAATATCAGATTAATTCATGATTATTCAATTCGGATTATTCCATGTTTTTAGCTATAATACCGAGGCACTTTAAGAGAATACTGCCCGATCTGTAAACTGGATAGAGACCTGTAAACCGATGTTTTAAAAACCTAAATTTCTCTAATTTTTAAATTTATTTACTGCATTACATGAAAAATGCTTCTACAGAAGCAAATAAATATAAACAACTGTTTAGTGCTTTTGAAAATGAGTATATAATGCTCTTTTACACCCCTTTTTTGTATTTACAATGATAGCATATGATAACCTATACTGTTATCACGATTTTTCTTTTTCTCGTTAAACTAGACATTTTAATCATAAAGTGAGTTGAGACATGTCGTCAGGTTCGAAGTAAAAATTTAAAAAGTGGTAATGTAATTGGGCAGTTTGAACCAGTTGCAGGATG
>QVOA01003430.1:0-11565 GCA_014825685.1 Pseudomyrmex cubaensis | reverse complement strand
TTAAAATAGACAGTTTAAAGAGTATATACACATTGTTTCAGATTTTTTTAGAAATATTTAATATTTTTAAAAAGCCCAAGACGAAAACGGACCCATGTCCGGCGAATTAAGGTGCCGAAAAACACGCCGTCCGTTGAGGGTTAATATCGCTCTTCTCTAAAATCACAAAAATGTGACTTAAATTGTTCAAGTTCTTTTTCTGTAATCTTCATACATGTATACGTATATATGTATAACTCTTATATTATTTCTTTCCCATATGTTCCTCTAAATTTTTTTTGCAGATGTGTTTTCCTCCTGCAGAAATTATAATAACGCGTTCGGCCCCGAAGAGATATCTCGAGATTTATGTCGCAATCTTTTTTCCGCCCCTGCGTTTCCACCCATCAATCGATGATAGCGCGATATCACTGAGCGGAAAAAAAAAAACAGACACATAATGTAGTGATAACGCTCTCTCTCACGGGCGATTAGAAGTGCGAGCGCGGACGATAGCGCAGGAAACGACGACGACGACGACGCGGCGACGGCGCGGTGCACGACGCATGTCGATCCGTAAAGATGAATGGCGGTGTTCGTTATATAAGCCGACGAGTATTTATACGTCGGTCGAAAATAGTCTACAGGTCGCATTTTGACGGTGGCACGTTTTCTCCGATACCGACCACGTTTCGCGACGATGATCGGCACAATTTTTTTTTTTTTTTTTGTGTGTGATTCGAGCAAATATTTCGAGATACGCACAAACAAAACGTATTCGTATATTTTTGCGCGATTGAACTGAAAAAGCCAATACCAACGCGCTTTTTTGCAATTTTTTCGACTTATATTCTCTTCCGTTCACAAGCCGACGGCGATTTGTCTGGGGCGAATGTCTCTCGACATTCGTGCGGGCACGTGCCACGCGACATCATATCGGCATCGTGTATATTTACGTACCAATTGTACAGAGAGAAGAGTGTTTGTTGTTGACTCTTTCAGCTGAGGTGAGTCCCGTTTATTTTTCGAAGCAAATCAATTCCGACACGTGCTCTTTTTATCGTTTTCTCTCCTCCGGTTTTTCGGATTCGCGCGGGGGCGGCTAAACTATTTCCAGGTTTGTTGATGTTTCGGGTTACACATACATGCTCGCGCGCCGCCGCCGCGCGATGAAGAGATGTGCGCTATCGCTTCGCACGAGCTGAACGGCATTTATGCACGGCCGAGCGAGCACGCAACTCAATACTCGCCGCGGCATGATCTCTTCATGTTTACTCATAGAGATTTATGATATAACATATGTGGGAAGAAACACTTTCCAACAGATACATATCACGAGCGCGCCTCACATCTCTCCCACGAGGATTTTATTTCGCAAAATCTTCGCGCGACACTTTCCCGTTTTCAATATTTTTTCTCGTTAAAAAAATCTTTATTGCACGCACATTTGTCCCATTCCGTGAAAAATCTTTAATAGAACGTGAACTCGAACGAGTCACTTTTTTTTTTCTGGCGAACGAATGGAAAAGAGAATTTTGCGGTTCGACGAGCGTCAAAGGAAAAAAGCCGCGCCACATCAAACTGCCGCAAGTGTGTCGCAACACGTGACTTTTTCGTTAACACACGTATATATCCATGCACGACGTGACATTAAAACGACATCAAGACGCAATTAAAGAGACGAGGGTTCTTTTCGCGGATAGAGAGAGAGAGAGAAAAAAAAACCAAACTCACCGGGATCTGATTGAGATTGATGTCGGATTTGTGACCGCCCGGGCAATTTGTTGCGTAGATCGCCTCCTCCTTGAACCGCCTGCCGAATTTCAAGAGGTTCCGCATTATCATCGTGTTCATCACGATGATGAGCACGAGCGGCACAATCAGGCTGGCGATGCTGTCGATGATGCTGATGATCTGCATAGTTTCCAGATACTCGATCTTCAGGTCGCACACGTCGTCGCCGTACGGATTCTGCCTGACCCCGGCGGTTACGAAGGCGTACGAGTGGCTGACCAGGGCGAGAAACGTCAGCAGAAGAATGATCATCTTGGCCCGCGCCACGGTGCACATGTGCGGCCGGTGCAGCGGATACTGCACGGCGATGAACCGCTCGACGGTGAAGGCGACGATCAGCCAGACGCTTAGCGAGCTGCAAACCGCGCTCACGTAAACCAGTGTCTCGCACCAGCCGTCGTTGTTGAAGACCCGCCACCCGAGCGTGCTGTTGAGCCAGACCAACAGCAGGGACATGAGGAAGCCGAAGTCGGCGCAGGCCAACGCGGCCAGGTAGTAACTGGAGCTGCGCAGCTTCAGATGCGTCTTCAGGAAGACCACGCACGAAAGCAGATTGCCGACCAGACCGAGCAGGATGATGGCCGGTATGTAATACACATGGCAAAAGTCCAGGAAAAAATAGAGCGAGGTGCAAATCGCGGACGTAGACGCGTCCATCTCGTCCTCGTTCATGTCGAACATATCGCGACTGTGATTCTCGTAATTGTAATCGGTTACGTTCGACCAGACCGTCATAGTCGGCGATACCGATCGTCGGAATCGCAACAGACCGCCGCCGTCGTCCATGCCGGTCATTGTCGGTATTCGATGATGACACCTCGTAACTCTGCTCGACAGATCTTGAAGCATCAGCATGGTCGTCGCCGGAGATGTGAGATCCCGTTTTCAACAGAAAAAAAAAAAAAACTGTCTCTCCGTAATTTCGGACTCGTCGAGTCGAAGACTCCGCGAAAACTCGTCGGATCTCTAGCGCGGTCGAGCGCGGTGCGCATCGGCGCGAGTCACACGTTGCAATATCACTGGCCGGTCTCCAGACTCGTAGGTATGACGTTGCTGATATAGACCAGGCCGCAGGATTGCGCCGAGTGCTGCTCGTAGGGCTTGATATAATCGGCGAGATGATTGTTCATCGGGAATTTCCAGTCCCTTGTCGAAACGCATAATTCACGTTGATAAAACCTATCGAATAACACGCGTGTAACAATTTGTGCGAGAGCGCTTCAAAAATTTAATCGACCGTGAACCGACGACGAAATTTTGAGCGAAATAATCGCGCAAACAAAAATTCATCGCGCGCTTACAAACGATATGTGCAATTGAACTTTTTTTTGTTATTTTATTTTTTTTTTTTTCATCGAAGTGTTACACAAGTGAGAATCTGTGTCCGAGGCGAGACGACGGGAGAGGTTGCGACGAATTCTCTAAAATATGTAGAAAATCAATATCGCGGATGATATTACGCGGACAAGCTCGAAAAATATATTAAATATGTAAAAACCCAGCGATTCGCGGCGATCTATTTCTGCGCGGTTGTTCGCTTCGAAATCCGTTGGATTTGAAAGGCTATTCGATTCAATATCACGCGACGCGGGGTTGTAAATCGAACGCGACATTCTGGTGTCGGACGAGAATCGCACGCGCGACAAGATATCGCGCGCGTGAGGCATGTGTCGTTGACACGCGGGCCATCAGCGGCGCCGGGCGCGAAATTCGCGTGTAAAATTTTCGTCCGCGTGTTTGCCGACGGCAAATGTTTCTTTCTCGCGTCTAAACACTCGTCATTTGAACGCGACATAATGACTGCACGTCGAGTTTGATGATCGCGAGCTATCGGTTTTAATTGCGCTCACGGTAACGGCGCGGCCGCGTGAAAACTGTGCAATTTCTGTGCAATATCTGTGCAATTTCGAGCAGATTTAATTTTGAACTTAAACGCTCGCGTTTAAAACATTTGTGTTCGGATTCCGGTTGCGATCTCTCCGCGACTCGTTTCGCTTCGTCAAGGAATGCGTTAATTCACTTTCGAGAAAATTACAATTAAGTCGATTAAATTCCGAATTAAATCCGACGTGTAACGCGGGGCATTTCACATTGTATCCGACAATGGAGAGGAAGGGGGGGAGGGGATAGATGTGTAATATCATTTTGCGGCACGTCGTACATTAGGAGTTAATAGATTCTATATTAACGGCACGTTACGCGCGTACGTCCACAATTAAATTGGACGAAAATCCACTGAATGGCTCGCAATTAGCGCGATAATTGAAGCAACATCGAAAACGTATTTAAAGGAAAGGCGAAATGCGTGCGATCTGTGTGTGCGCCGCATGTGAGGGCACATTTTCGCGCGGCTCGAGCTTTTAGAGAGTCAGGGAAAACCTTTACGGTATCCTCAATTAGCGCGTTCGAACGTATTAATGAGAACAAAGGCAATCGGTGTTTATTGTCCTTGCTTGCAGTTGTGCATCGCACGAAATTCTCGCGCTTTTCATTAATGCGGAAAACGAGAACGAGACGTTTTTTACGGTTCACTTAACAGCTTTCTGTACTTGATTTTTTTTTTTTTTTTTTAATTGGGTTCCAATGTGTTTCCGTCGACTTTCTTCGATCCGATCCGAGCGCGCGCGCGCGCGCTCTCGGAATCGACAAGAGATCATCGAAACCCGTGATTATAAAAGAGCGATTTTCTCGCCGGCGTATTCACGGCGGCGGCGTATTTCAGCGGCGAGATAAACGCGGAAGCGGTGCCGAGATCGATAAACACACGCGTTTCGGCAAGAATGCAATTCATCGCGCGCGTGTGTTCGTTTCTTCAACGCGTTTTCAACCTTGACTCGAATAGATCCCGAAACCTCCGGCGTACACACATTCCCCCGAAATCTCGGCCGGCTCCGAATCTCTGATTCAGCGATCGTGACTTGTACAGTACAACACGGACCGCGGTAACAATTTTCGTCATCGTCTCTCCATCGAACAACTCTCCCGCGCGTTAAATGCAATATTTCGCAACAATTACCGCGCGCATGTTCGATTTGTTAAATTGCGTTCAATTGAAAATATGGTCGTATTTATTTATTTATCAATCGTCGCAAACGTGATTTTTTTTCAAAATTACACAAAACGTGATTGTTGGATATTTACGAAAACAAAACACATTAACACTTACCGCTCGATTAATAGATTGCACGACGACGACGTCACCGATGCGTATTACGACAAGTTCACACGAAATTGTTTCATTCCCGTTTCGCAGAAAAGCGACATATTTGCGGAGCAAATTGATGCCCAGTTGTCACACATCACGGCG
This sequence comes from Pseudomyrmex cubaensis, assembly GCA_014825685.1. Taxonomy (NCBI): domain Eukaryota; kingdom Metazoa; phylum Arthropoda; class Insecta; order Hymenoptera; family Formicidae; genus Pseudomyrmex; species Pseudomyrmex cubaensis. The sequence goes on along the minus strand of QVOA01003430.1, from coordinate 6,485 downwards.
CCGGGTGAGAGATTATATGTCGTATTATTAGATTTTATATCACACAACACACTTGTACGATTTAATTCCGCCTCTTTTCGCATCTCTCCGCTCACGCAGAGAATTCAAGAGAGAGAGAGAGAGACAGCGATTGAAAATGTAATATATCTTTTTGACGTAACAGGCGCCGCGGGCCGATATTTTCGTAGATATGCTCGGGGATTTTCGTCGTCGTCGCCGCCTTTATACGAGAGACTTACGCTTTTTCATAACTTGATCAGGCGTTTCGCGAACGAGAGATCACATCCCGCGACTTCTTTTTGCCGACTCTCTCATTCTTTGCTGAATCTCCCAAATCCCATAATCTTATTAATCGATGAAGCGCCAATTTCTTTCTCGCGCGATACAGTTCGAAACGTTTAATTAAAACACTATTGAAAGATTATCGACCCTCGAACTTTTCTAATTCTCGCGAATGCAATTACAACAAATACGTGCAATGTATATATATATTTTTTGTAATTTTTATTTCAATCAAAGTCGGACAAAACGTTCGAACTCACAGAAGAGTTTTTTTTTATTGTTAATAAATCGGTTTTATCGATCGCCAAATTATCAAAGTTCATTCAAAGCGCTCGTCTCAAAACGCACCAGAGTTTTTTTTTTTTAGGCGGTCGAACAAACGGCGGAAATAGCACGCGGATCACTTTTATTTAAATTCCACCCACACGGGAGCGAAAAAACGCGCAAAAAACCTTTCGCTAACTTCATCCCTCCGTTAATCGAATTGTAACGCGCGAATTGCAATCGGCGTTTTTCGGCGAAAACGGACCCGCGAAAAGTTTCAACGAGGAATCAACCGAGGCGCGTCGGCGTGATAAAAAAAACAATGTATATTTTATATACTATTTTTATATTTAAAAGAGAGGGGGGAGGGAAGAAACGGTGAGCGCGAGGGAAAATTTTGTGTGCACGTTGTGCGATGGGAAACGTCGTCGGGGATAAACTGAGAGCGCTTCTATCGCGAACGCATCTACGCCGGCCGAAAAGTTCCGAGCGCGCCGCATGCGCTCCAGAGAATCCGATGCCTGGCGTCTCGACGCCCGCCGCCGCCGCCACCGCCGTTGTCGATACCGTCGAGAGCGTTGTCGCGGTGCCATCAAAGGCGCACCGCGACGTGTACCTTTTGACGCCGCAAAAGTATTATATAAGGGAAAAAGGAAGATATATATCGCGCGCCGCGTCTCTTATACGCACCTCCTTGAGAGAAAAATTATATAAAATTCTCTCAAGAAAATAACCGAGCCGACATAACATAGTAAACGTGTATATCTGCGTGTATCTCGAACGAATGTGTACATCACATTGAATATTTTATCGCGCCAAAGCGGAGGGAAAAAAACATAAAACTTGAGGATGTTAAAAAAAAAAAAAAAAAAAAAAAAAAAAAAAAAAAAAAAAAAAAAAACAAAAAAAAAACGAACTTATTTGAATTGCGAATGCGAGAGATCGGTTTTTTTGATGAACTCATAAAAGAATTTGCGTGAATAGTAACCGACGGTCTGTGCGTTCTGATGCCCCACTATATATTGCGTGCGCTATTGCGGGAAGGTTCGCGCGAATGAACAAATGTTGTTTGAACAAATTTTCTGTTTGACAGGAGATACGGAGTTTCAGTTCGACCTTCGTAAAAATGTTTGAAACTCTTATGATCTTCGTGTGTGTGCGCGCGTGTATTGCACACGCGCTAATAAAAATCGAACACACGTTCGAAAAACTCGATGATATTGTTTTCAATTTAACCACTCGATAAGCGATTTCGCAATATTTATCTATTACGATTCGAGCGTTAACGAGTTTTAGAGCGATGGAAACAATATTAAGCGTGAATAAATAGCGTGAATTTTTGCTATGGTCAGTTATATATTGCGTCATAGAAATTGTGAAAAATAGTAACACGTATATGGCTTTATCACATTTTTATGTGATCGACAAATTCGAGATCCTGTCTCCTGCGTTGCAATAAATTTCTTCGCACGTACGTTATCGAATTTCTGATTATTATTACACCGTGTACACGGTATATCGATCGCGTGTCTGTCAGAAATCGACCGTGTGTGTCTGATAACGTGCGTAAAGATTATCGTCGTCGCTATATATTATTATTAGCGTAGAAAATACATTGTCGGAATAACGGGTACGCTCAACAGACAATTAGATTTACGAACTGCGATAACGTATAAAACACGACGTGTTCGAATCCGCTGTCAAATTAACCGCGCGAGATTTATGGAATCGCCGAAGTGTTTCTTGCGATTTCTTCCGATATTGTTTACGTGTTGCGAAAACGAAAAAATATCGTACTAACAATTTAGCGCGAATTATTTCCCCCTCTCTTTCTCTTTCTTTTTTTCTCTCTCACTCTCCTATTACACAATATTTCTTCACACTTCGCTTTTTTCGATCTCAATTAATTCCACAAAAAAAAGAATGTGGATTTTATTTACTTTATAGTTTTTTTTTGTTTCTAGAAAAAATATAATATGCGTGAAAAATGTTTAATCGATTCCTCTCTCTCTCCATATATATATATATACATATTTGTTCATCGCACATACGCGCAAATCTATTTTCATAGCGCGGACTCAATCGTCTTCGCAATCAACTCTCCTAGTTAGTTTTCCAATTCGTATAGGATGGCTTCGTTACTAATGCAATTCTCTAGCGCTACGTTGAGCAATAACGATATTCTAATTTCATCGGGTGCGTATGTCGTGCGTACGAATATATATTGCGCTAATAAACAAATTAAATTATAGTACTCTCTCCTTCACTTTATAAATACATGCAGCACAGATTTATGCTAATACAGATTTATGTTGTACATATATATACAGTTAATGTACATCGGGTATTTATAGTGAGTAGTAGAAGTCCAAACAAACTCGATAATATCGTTACCTCGCTATGATAATTTTCGACGAACATGCACGAGCAACCAAATATATAACCGAGAGATTTACTTAAGTGCATCGAGCTTTTATAACTTCTCGTGACATTCAATTACCTTTTCTCTCTCTCACTCTCTTTCTTTCTCTCAATTGTCTTTTTTTTAATAATCTCTTGGAAAAAGTCTCTCAAATGAGATATAATAAAAAGTGTTCGCTTTCGCTCGGAAAAATAAAGTTTATTTTTATCTGTCGGGACTCTTACAAGTATCTATACTTAAAAAATTAGCAAGTATAACACCGAGCGTCTTAACGAAGAGCTGTGAGGATAGAATTTCTTGTTTTAGAATGCAGTGCTTAAAATATAACAGAACTGCAGTCTCTTCGTAAGATTCTCGACATACACAAAAAAGGAAGCTATATATATATATATATATATATATATATATATATATATATATATATATATGTACGAAAACAGACAAAGGTCGTGGAAGCAACTTGTGCATATGAAAATGACAGAACACACGTATAACGCGTACGAAACAAATTCGTTACGCTCTGGTACAATGCTATTTAACATTCCTATTTCCGTATCCTACATTCCGCATTCTGCATTCCGCATCCCGCATTCCGCATCCTTCGTCCCGATACTCACTGATTCGCGCGCGTGTTGCGCCAGAATAAATGTTTCTCGTTAACAATGCTCTAATTCTGATTTACTACACTGACTCACATTATTCGGCTCTGCCAAAACTGACGACGCAGTGTCACACAATGAATTTTGTTATTAACCAAAGTATCTGCTCGCGAAAATTTCAAGTACAGGAATACGGACCAATGCGAGCCAAAAACCTGGCTGTCCGTGTTTGAATTTTGTTCGAAAATGAGAGTCAAACGCGTTTCGATCCATAAGACGAAGATCCAAAACTGTGAATCGAAACGTTTGACTCTCATTTTCAAAATAAAATACTCATTCAATCGCGAACATCCGGTTTTTTGGCTCGTTACTGGCCCATTACTTCCTGTACTTCTCGATTGAACAGTTGGCTAATTTTGTCTTCTCTATTTTCTCTTCTGCGAAATAAACATATTTAATAGATTTTTTTACACTTGTAAAAAAACAAAAATGACTCGATTTCAGTGCTATGAGATCTTGAGACACGCGTGTACGAGCCTTAAAGGTCAATTACAACCGAGTGGCAAGCTGTTCACGGCAATTATCACACACGTGTTGAACCCAAGGGCCGTAACGTTGGGCCAATTGTACGGCGAATACGATCTTAACACACACGAATGGTAAGTGACACGTATGATATATCGTGTATCACGTGTGGGCGTGTAATTTGGGCAACGAAATATTATACATGTCAGAAAGAGAGAAAGAGAGAGAGAGAGAGAGAGAGGAAAAAAGAGAAAATATTTTGATAAAAATTCCAAACGAGTAAAACTGCTTCTTTTCGCAAGAATTTTATTTACTTTTTATTTTATCTCTCTCTCAAATATATTTTTCAAAACAATTGAATATATTTAAAAACAATTATGTGCGCTAATTCACGTTGTAACATTTAACTAATAACACGTTAAATTAAAGTTTAGTAAAAGTAATTCATATTTTACCTGAAATTCAGTTTTCGCGCACGTGTGTGCAGGCTAGTCGTAATTATCGCAACTCGATATTTCAACGCAAGTGAACTCTCACATTAGCATTCGTTTTTAATTATTTGTTTGTAATATTTGCGATAATCATTAATTTCAAATATGACATTAAACATATAGATCGGTGAATTTGCAAATATATATTTCAATCTTTTTAGTTTTATGTTATTCGCGTTTCGATGTATCTCTCACTTCGCTTGTTAATCTTTCGTCGTAATCTCTCTCTTTTTTTTTAAATTTATTCTAATAATAAATTTTTTATTAAACAGATTGTGTGGGATCGCGATGTGTGTAACTATCGAGATCGTAATAATATCATTGCAATATTCTCATAATATCGATATTAAGATTTTTATTTTCCTCTGATATTGTTTTTTCTTTTTTTTTACAATTTAACGTTATACGTGCAAATTAAAGCTCATCTGTAAGTGTCATTTTATCATCTGTTTCAAGTTGTAGTGTGTGCAATTATAAGAGAGAGTATAGGTGAAAGGAAAGAGAACATTTTTTTGTGCACAGTAAAATATTTAAAAAATACATGTAAATAATTATTCGTCACTTACTCGTCTCTATAAATCTTATATTTTTCTAAAAAAACGAATACATATTGCACAGAGTGACGTGTACAAAATTTTTCAATATTCATGAATCAAACGACTGTCCAAAATATAGACGTAGACACGCAAATTTTATAAAATCGAGTGCTGAAATACGTCGCGCGATTTCTAGGACAGACGGGATATTGCCGATTTTAATACGAACGGATATAGCGACGGCGGACGATGACAAACGTTGGTACATTTTTGATGGACCGATCGATGCAGTTTGGATTGAGAATATGAACACCGTTCTGGACGATAATAAAAAGCTCTGTCTCACGTCGGGCGAGATAATGAAATTGCTGCCGACGCAAACTATAATGTTCGAAGTGACGGATCTTCGCGCAGCCTCCCCGGCTACAGTCTCAAGGTAAAACTCAAGTGTAAAGAAAAAGTATTTTTTAAACTGGTCAATAAGGGTTGAATGTTTGTGCAAAATAAATAAATATATATATATTTATTTATTTATTTATATTTTTTAGTGTAAATTAAAATTAATTTCCATTAAAATTTCAATTTGTGAATTCATCCCTTATCTAATTCATTCGCTATGTAAGTTTAATTATATTACGAAAAAAACATTCAAGCCAGGAGTCAAACTTGCAATCTCGCTTTCCGTGCGATCGCCTTCCATATTCGGCCACTAAGGCATTCAAGGGAAAAAGAGAGGGAAAATAGGTATTCTCATGTACGTGATGCAAATCCATAATTCTATGTGAATTCACGAATTGAAATTTCAATTCAAATTCATGTGTATTAATTTACACTAAAATATATAATATAATATAATATAATACAAAATATAATATAATATATTATAATATAATATAATATAATATAATATATATATATATATTTATTTATTTTGTACGAACATTCAGCGTACAGGCTATTCTTATTGACCGGTTTAAATTTCACGTTGTTAGTTTTTTAACTATACACGAGCCCAAATTCTTCGTTAATTTGTTAAAAAGTACTTTTTTCTTCCAAACTTTTCATAATTTTTAAACGCCCGAGAATAAAAAAAAAGTTTTTTTGAAAATATTCAAACTGATGTTCAAAGTGTTGGATCTTCGCGTAGCTTCTCCGGCAATTTCGAGGTATTGTGAAAGAAAATGTTATTTTCCCAACTTCCACCGTTCGAGGATAAACTACATTTTTTTTAAAAACCACATTCAAAATATATTTTCTTTCTGCTGTCTTATGTAAACGGGCTATGTGAACCAATAATGGCAGACATCACGATGCAAGACTTAGAATTACAAGCACTAAATTCTTTAAAGATATCCATACCCATATA